>JANSTU010023161.1:0-13175 GCA_027564075.1 Bolitophila hybrida
TATAATCGCTGTATCGCCATGGAAGGAAACTATGTTGAATAATAAAAATGAATTTTGACAAAAAAATGTGTTTTTCAGTGAAACGATACGAACTTTTCAGCCGACCTGTTATTTTACAAACAAAATATTTTAAAAAAGTTAATGATTCATATAATAATGCTGGATTTTAAACTTCCTAAAATTTCCTTTTCAGAGCATCTAAAATTACTCAAAGAAATAACCGAGAATCGGGTATTACATCCATTTCGGGTATTGAACAGAAAAACGAAAAATTCATGCATGTCTAGTCTGAACCCAAAAAATAGGTAATAATTCAATATAAAAATAAATATATTTTACCCTAATAAAACTAAAAAAAATATATTTTAACTATAAAAACATAATTTTTTTAAAAATATTATTTTTAATTTTGGTGCAAAAATATTAATTTATTGACATTTTTTGTTAAAAGGCACGATCGTTTGGCTGACAAAATGAGAAAATTCTTCCATATGGAGTTGAGGTAGATGGTATACCTAAATATTTTCATGCCAAGATAGAATATTTTGGAAATCAATAAGTATTGGATTTCCACCAGCTATATGGACAATCATGACGAGATATTAAGGTTTCCGCTTCGAATAATCCTTTTCCTCCTCTTGTGATTTCGTATTTCATCAAAAAACTAAAAAAAATCTAATGCCGAATGTTTTGTAGTACTTGGATTTGTGGGCATTACGTTTGACAATTTCAAGATTTCCTCATTTAGAAAATATATAAAAATACTAACTCACCGCATTAATTTCTGCAGATGAAAAATAAGGTGTCTTCGCTTTAAATCGAGGATCAATCATAAATAGCTGATATTTGAAAATCGTTTCTAAAGTTCTTCAGATATTTTTTTATGTTTTTAATTAATGGTGATTTCATTAAAACAATTTTAAATCACGGGTCTTACTATTGATAGTCTCTTTTTTCCGGATGACAAAGCAGTAGTGGCTTTAAATGGCTTTAAAACATTTATTATATCTTATATAATAAATAATAAATAATCCTATTCTATGTTATTTAAATTGCATTTATCGGATTGCCTAATACAGCGTTTATAGCTATTTTTTGAGTCAAAACTGATGATAACATATAAAATGTTGAATTTCACCGTGTATTACATTGCTGCATTAATTTACGCTCTAGTAATTCTAATCATTTTTGCATTTTTATGAATGCATTTAATGTCACTGATGAATGATTTTTATTTCTTTCATTATTTATTATATGGATTATACTCGTATGTTATGATGTTAGGAATCAATAACTTATATTATATTAAATATTTTTGTTAATATTTAAGTTGAATATTAATTCCAAAACAATAAACATTTTTAAAATTAATTAATTTAAACTGCCAACTAAAAAAATCAATGAAATCAATGTAAAAAAGGCTATTTTCCTTATACAAATACACGTTCAATAAACTAATGAATTTCGGATCCACAACCGAGCTTTGGGTCCAGACCGGTTTTTCGGGTCCAGACTCATTTTTCGAGTTAGGACCCGTTTTTCGGGTCCAGAGCCGTTTTTCGGGTCTGAAAGCAAACAATTGTAAAGAACCGTTGTAAAGGCACTTCGGTGTCTCAAAAATAAGGCGGAATGTTGAAGTGTGACGACGGGAATATTGGATAATTTGTTCCCTCGTCTAAAGACTTACTGAACCAATAGTGGATTCACACTGTTACCAATAGTACATATATAAAATCTTCTTCAACATTCTCATACGACGCCTCACGTCCTAATTCTAAGGAGATCATTGGATATTACCAATACTGTTTCCGAAGCTACATATCGACGACAGACCAGATATTCTGTATCAGACGTGCAGCATCTCTTTTGTTTACCTTACATTTAGTAAAATACGCCACATCCTGTTGATAAACTTTTCTTTACGGCCTACCAACGTTTCTTAGGCAAAAAAATAAGAAAAAAATTATATTTAATTGTTTTATAACTTATTGTAAGAGATTAAAGAGAATATTTGGGCTAAGAAATTCTCCTATAACTAGCCAAAGTGTAACACAAATATAATTGTTTCTTTTTAATTATAATATAATTTCTAAAACCGAAATTATTTATATTTTCTAATTTAATATTATTATTTCTTAGTACTTCTTATGTTTTTAATAAAAAAAACATAGAATTTTGGCGATAAAGAAACGGTTATAAAAAAATGTTCGTTTTGCGGGTGAACAAGTCAAATCATTTAGTCACACATAAACAAAAGCAAACATAATATTTGAAATTATGTTAATTATTTATATTTTATAAAAAGTTGTAATGTAAATTAACCTACAATTGTAATCTGAAACACATGGAAAACTCTATGGACTGCTGCAGCCAATGTAAATACCTGAAAATAAAGGATTGTATGCAGAAACCACACGCAAGAAAGCAATGCCCAGCGCAAGCTCTCTTTAGAAGTATCTCTCCATCTAAACGCATTGCTCCGAAACCGCCACCTCCTTTATTTACAGCGACACCTGATGCCTTCCCACCGGAATCATCGTCGGGAACACCCAATCAAACTATGCACACCATAGAGTGCTCCATATTGTTTTCAGATGAAAAAAGATGAAGTAAACTTTGTTTTAATTAACACCCGTGTACTGACGGAAACGTGACTAAACAGAGCACAAAGCACTGTATTCCAATAATCATATTGTGCACAGGAACGATAGAAAAGCTTCGAATAAATGTGGAGTTGTCGCCATCAAAGTATGAAGAGGGTTACAGTTCCTATTGGTGAATCCAGAATATACCTTTTCCATTGAAAACATATCAATCAGTATAAAATCTAAGAAGGGAGAACTGATCTTCATTTCGGTTTACATTCCGCAACGATCAGCACGCCATCGGTCTTTGAACTGTGTTGAATGCATTTCCTACCATTTTTTCCGTCTATCGTCACCTACGTTTAACCCCAAATAGAACAGACAATACTGGATATTGTCATAACTAACTATGAGAACATATGATCTGAAAGTACTGAATGAGCTGTCTTCTGACTCGAAAAGCAAACGGTTTCTACAGTAGATAGACCTAAATATTTGAAGTTGACCTGGAAATCGAGAATTTTACAACCCTATTAATTTTTTCGACTAGTTTCAATACGAAACACCCAGGAAGCCCGGCAGGTAGATTGATAATATTCTATATTTTATATGAATTTTTTTTGATTTTTGAAGGGAAAAAATACAGTTAAAGCAAAAACTTGGCTTGATGACGATTTTCCGGACACTGCCTCAGGAAAATAAACCATCAAGGATTTGTATGCTATGTTTAGACGAGTTGAAATGAGCACCGAAGATGGTGAATGCAGTGGACGCCCAAAAGAGGTTATTACAGACGAATATTTGGACGTGGGTAATGAACCCGAGTTTTGCGTCGATATGTGACAATGTATGAAAGACGGCTCCATCGTTTAACTCCGATGTCCAATCGACAGACTGCACACGATGAATCCGCTTCAAAGCGTGGAAAAACGCAACAGTCGGCTGGCAAGTTTATGGCGTCTGTATTTTGGGATGCGCAAGGAATAATTTTCATTGACTACCTTGAAAAAGGAAGGACCATAAACAGCATTACATAACGTTATTATTGGACCGTTTGAAGGACGAAATCGCATTCGAAGAAAACTAAAGTGCTGCTTCTCCAAGACAATGCACCGTCTCACAAGTCAGTGAAAACGATTGCAAAAATCGATGAATTGGGCTTCAAGTTGCTTCCGCATCCACCGTACTGTACAGATATGGCCCTAGCAACAATTTCCTGTTCTCAGATCTCAAAAGAATGCTCGCTGGGAAAATATTTTCGTCGAATGAAGAGGTGATCGTCGAAACTGAGGTATATTTTGAAGCAATGAACAAGTCGTACTACAAAAATGGTATCGAAAAGGTGGAGGGTCGCTACAATCACGCTTGAAGGGAATTATGTGGAATAAAAAAAACTAATTTTGCCAAAAAAATGGTAGGCCGGGGACTTTTCAATTGATCTGTTATTTAGGTACCTATATGAATTTTGTTTTGAAAGACGTGTTTTTGGAAATTTGTATTTTTTAAATAAATGACTGCAAAATGTCCATATCGGTGCCTGTCAACTTATTCCTAAATCCTTCCTCTTATGTCCACTCCTCCATGGTTTCGTCTAACTAACATTTTTAGTAGCTGTGAATTGTCGGGTATGTCTCCTCGGAAAAATGCTCGTATTTTCGGATGTTGCATGTTTCTCGTTTCCACTAAAGAGAGTTTGCATTCTGCCGACAGTTCTATCCAGAGGGGTAACTCACCTGATCCTTTTACTTATTTGTTCCATAGTTTGTAATTGCGTCAATAAGGTCACATTTTAATACGAACGGCTCCCATCCGTAAAAGAAGCATTTGCAGCCTGCATTTTTGTGGCCATTATTTTTGTGTAGGCAGGATTTTTCGGCTTTACTTTGTCCTGACTTCTTCATATCAACATACAACCAAGTCTAGCGGTATTTGCCTTTTGACTCCTTCTGTAGGTTTTAGACTTAGGGGTCTTCTTTTCTGTTGTCGTTTTACCACATTTACCACAACTTTTCTATTTCTACTTTTGTTGCGCATATTCTTGTTTCGTGTCTTGGCAATGGTGGTACAATTTGAGTTGCAGATGTAGGTTAGGGTTTGCGCATTTTTTTGGAGTTTAACTCAAAATTCTATTAATTGTCCGTAGATCATTGGACATGAGATGTTTTTGACTAAGTCACCAGATTTCCCTGTGATGAAATGAAATCGCCGTGAAGGCAACAATGGCGTATGTATAAAAACAAAATTATCGTTAAAAAGAAATTATTTCTCTTGAACCTTTACTCGGTTAATATTTTTTTAAAAATAAATAAATATATATGTATACCTTTATATTATATAAATAAAAAACCCCACTGCAATCTAATAAATCTGTCATATATTCAAATACACTTCAACACAACAATCCCCTAAAAAAAAACCTACCTTCCAATTGGAAACCAATGATTTATTTATATCTTTCACATATGTACCATAACACTCAATACTAAGCGAATACACACAGCAGGCCTATCGGTGACCGTAAAATGTATTTATATTACAACCTAAAAACGGTTTTATTCAAAATACTTATCGGACTAAAGCATATGCAAAATTGGACTCGTTTGGTTATATATAACAAGCGCACACATGTATTTATATATAGACATATCACACAAGCTCATTCAACCAGGAGTGCGTGGCTCACCTCAATATGTTGGTGTACCCAAATTGGGGATGGTTTGAATAAAATGTGCTTAGCGTATACATGCATGTGTTATTTATGTTGCCGTACAGTTCAAATATTTGTGCGCGTGAGTATATATGCTTGAGATTTGAATTTGTATGGGAGTTTATTTATTTAATTTGATTTATTATGAAGTGTTTGATAGAACATTTTATGTTTAGATAACCTTTGGGGTGTTTAATTAAAAGAACTATAAAGGTAGGAGATCGAAGTAAAATCAACGAATCGCCAGCATTGTCGGATCATCACAGATAAAGTGCTGGCCTTGAACCAAAAGTACACCACCTTAACATCATTTCTAATTGTCCTCTGGGGTGTTCCTCTATTTGGTTAGTGTTTGGCGGTTTGGTCAGAATAATTACCAAGAAAATCTCGATAACATCATGACAACTCGTCATTCGGGGAAATGTCATTGTATGATCGGTCGCACTTCGCACGTGTCCCGGTTCATATCTATAAGATAGTCCTTGTGAAGTGATGATGTTCGAACTTTGGAGAAGAACTTTTCGATCCTTTATAATGTGTGGAGGATTTTCAATATTAACAAAAGTTTCCCAAAATACACTAACATCGTCAATGCCATTTAACTCCTTCTATAAAAACATTTATGAATCCCTTATTTCAATTATAAACCTAAATACTTTACTAAATCCACTGACATCAAGTAAAAATAAAATAGAATGTAATATTTAATTATCCAGCCATACAAAGGTCCTTTTTTGTGCGAACAAAAATATTACAGTTATGCCGGGAAAAGCCATATTATACAACGTGATTGAAATTTAGATTGCTAAACGGGAATTGGTAAAAATTTCCGCACCACAACATACGATCTGATTACTCCTAATTTCCGAGAGCCTACAAACAACCACAGCACAAAATCTTACGGTTTTACAATAAATAATAAAATATATATATATACATTTATACAGTATGTAACACGATGTTCGCCTTTATCTCTCTGGATAGGTCACGTACCGCCCGCCGGTCTTATTACAAGTGTATAACCGCACATGCCCGGACTTTGCCGACTCTGCGCCATTTCACGGTTCGATGATTACATTTTCTTGTACAATTTTCCCCAAAAACCCAACAATATTTTATGACGGTGTATTTCGTGAGAGTACACGGTGTATGCTAGATGTTGTTTCTTTTTTTTGTTTAGCTCTGTAAAGTGGATTTGATATTGCGATGATGTTGTGTGTGTGTATGTATTGGTGTTGGGTGTATGTTTGGCTTTGACCAGATCAAAAACATTATCTATAGAACACACTTGATGTACATATTCATGTAATATGCGATGTTGTAATAATAATTGCAAATAAAGGCAAAATACTATTTTACTTGTCTCAAATTAATAATTGTTAAGGGTTAACGCGATGGCCTAAGAATGGGATGTCTCCGATTCCCATCAGACCAAAGTATTTTCGAATGGGATTATCTTGTTATTAATAGTTTATTTCTAAAATAGGAATAGCTCACTACGCAAAAGCACATCAGCATGATCTGACCAGTCGTGTGAACCCTTAATGAATCCGGTACGCGGAATCGCATATGAGATTCAACAATAATAATCAAGAAACATAACTTTATGTTAAAATGTTGTATGCAAGCATTAAATTTTCCATTTTGCTTGTTTCATATAACAAACAATATATTCATAGCCTCTATACATTTAGTAAAGGCTCATTAGCAGACCGACCCATGTCCGTTTGTAGAGCTCACTTCATCCGATGATGTTTGGCTGGAAAATGTATCGATATGCATAATATGTAATCCCATGGCACAATTATTTCGTCGATTCGGTTTATACTTGTAGTTTATAGTTAGCTTAAGGGAATATACGAAATTACCATATTGTGAGTTCGCACAGAAGCATTCACACGCTTTTGCAGTAGGATCACACTTTCATGAAATTGCATTGGAAATATTAATTGAGTGAAGTGATGATGGGCTTTTGAAAATTACAATAACAATACTTATATTCTTTATGATGATGATGATGATGCATCTGGTCGGTGAATTAAATAAACATAATATAGAAAAATGTGCAAATCAATTGCAATCTTTAATAATGTAAGGAGTGTATCGAATGAAAGTGTTTAACGCTAAAATTAAAATTCAAAATTAACTGCGCATAATACGCGCGTAACCATAGTAACAAAATTATAGGTTATTAAATACCGTTGAATATATCAACAATTGTCAGTTTTGGGTATTCATTGAAACAAAAATGGGTAATTCACAAATAGCAAAGCGTCATTATCATTGTGCGCCAATATTTGGAAAATGATAAACGCTGCTATATGGTGATAGCAAAAGATGTTGGTGTGAGCCCCCACACAGTAGGTGATAAAACGGTACAACGAGACCTGTAAGTTGGATCGGAAACTTGTGTCTGGGAAAAATTTAGGTCCACGAGACTCTAAATTAGAGAAAAAGATCGTCAACACAATCTTAAAGAAGGGGGAAACCTCCGTACGAGATGTGGCAAAAAAATGCCAAACCAGTGCAACAATGGTGCAACAAAAGACAGCAATACGAAGATCAAAAGAGCTGTACAAAATTGTATGTAAAAAAATTCGTCTCTTGTTTTGGACGATGAAACTTACGTAAAAACCGATTTTGTCACTTTAGCTGGGCCACAATTTTACGTAGTTTTGATTCGAAATCTTGTCTGAAGCTGAGAGTCATATTAGGGTTGACAAATTTGGCGAAAAATATTTGGTTTGGCAAGCAATTTGTCAGTGTGTAAGTGTAAGACATATATCACAAAAGGCACAGTGAACAAAGAAATTTATATTAAAGAATCCTTGCAGAAACGACGTTTGCCATTTATTGCATCACGAAAGAAAAACTGGAACAGAGCTAGTAACAAAGTAACAGAACAGACTGTGCAGAATATATGGCCAACATAAAAGCAAAAGTGCGCCAGTATTCCAGAAGTCCATTAAATAAAAAAAAATAAAAAATAATTTGCTTCCTTATTAAATCTATAGACAATAAAAAATATTTTTATGTTTATAAAAACATTTAATGGATATTTTATTACGAACTTTTGGATGAACAATTTCATTCGGTTCACTCCTTATTACATTTGTTTTGTGGAAAGATGTATTTTATTGAGACATTTTTTGTGTTCATGAACATGAAATAAATAATTTTTTCCAGCATTAAAAGCCTAATAAATCTAGTTTATTATCTGAAAATTGATAAACACAAACTCTACAATTCCAATAGTATTTTTAAATCTCGAAATAATTGCTCTGACGTAAAACGTCACAGCTCGAGAATATACATAAATACCAAAATACACCTGCAAATCATACAATGTTCCGCATACCTTTCTATATTTTCGCATCACACACACACACCGAATAGTGGAATATCTGAACAGCACAGCACAATTCCATTGTGGAGTGTAATCCACTGCTGGCTGTAGAGTTATGTGTAATTTATATCTGGGCGTACGTTTTTTTTGCCGTTGGCTTTGCACACAGAGCTGCAAAATATCGACGTGGATTTTTATATCAATGCTCAACAAGCATTTCTGTGTTGTCCTCGTCTGCTGCATCGCATTCAGAGTATACAAAAAAAACGTTATACATAAATACATACGTGGATATAGTACACATGGTTATATACTATATATAGAGGTACTTCAGTACTCAGTGATTTATAGTATGCCTTGTATTTGATAGGGATAAATTTGAGGTTCCGCAATTTATGACAAAACCAACACACAAAACACAAACAAAAAGCGTTCCTAAAAGTGGATGCATTGAAATAGAATTGTTAGTCAGCCAGGAGGAGGGCATGTTGGGGAGGAAATAAATTATTTGTGATGATGTCTGTGTGGAGTTTAGTGTTTTAGTAACATATCAATTATTATAACATAAACAATGCGTCCATTTAGATTTAACATCAAAATATAATTGTGCAATGTGTAGTTATTATCGAAAAATGTTTGTACCTTTGTATAGTTATAAGTGATGAGCTAGTATTATATGATCTTCTACATCAATTCTTTGACTGTTTGCAAATCTCAATTGTGTTGATTGTTCTATGAGGGAAGGGGCATTAACAAAAAATGATGAATGTTACAAGTGGGTGGAGTTCGGAAAGAATGAGAAATTAATTATTTTTAATTAATTATCTAACATAAAAATTAAGGCTTTTTCGTGTCAAGAAGATTTCGGATAAAATTACATTGCTGTTAAGCAACAACCAGGAAATGAATTGAATAAACAGTATCGAGTTTATCAAATTTCCAAAAAAAAATGTGTACATATGTTTAAGGCTCCTTCGAGGATTTTTTACTACTGCAGAACATAGATCACCAAAACTTAGGCGATAATTAAGGTGTGCGTGTAAGCACAATTGTATTAATCCATTAAAAACCATGGTGATATTAGTTTCAGATTTTGATTGTGTGAAATGGATAAACTTTGTTATAATTTTACGAAGATAGGGTCAAAAAGGTGGGGGTAAAAAGGTTAAAAAAATGGAAGGTTATTAATTAAAGATAAGAAGTTTTAGGGTTCGTGAAAATTATACTTTAGTCGTGGTGACAGTTTAAAGTCATAAAAACAATGACAAAAACAAATGAATGTATGAAAATCACCCGGGAGTTAGGGGAAAAATAATGTTTTAAAGGTGTTTGTGATTTTTAATTTGTTTATAATTAAAGGTACTGTAAATTTCTATTTAAAAAAAAGAAAAAGGAAATCGGTCGTTTGTTTATTGCAACTTACAGTTTTTTACATGTAACCAGATAGAGTATAAATATAAATATTCCCTTAGCGTGACTGAAAAGGTGTTGGCCATAGGGTACTATTCTATCCGCCGTTCCCAGGATTTTTTTCCCTTAGCGTGATTTAAAAGGCGTTTTCCAACTTTATCACCACGCCTAACGTATAATTTCCACGAATAATAGTACGACTGTAAGATAATTTTACATTTGCTTTAATTGGATGCAATGTTTTTTTAGGAAATGATCAACAGTCTTCAATCAAGTCGATATTTGGAACATTTCCATTGATCGACAGCTTATTCAAAGTGAACGACACAAAGGAGTATACATAATAATTATCTTATAACAATATACTATTACTAAAATATTATATTTTCTTCAATTCAATGAAATTATTTCTGGTATACATATCGTTTAGCTGTATCTTAGGTATTATTACAAGATTGGAACATTACCAACAAATTAATAATTTGAATGACACAAAGAAGTATACACACATAATATTTATCTTATAATAATATACTATTACTAAAGCATTATATTTTCTTCAAGGGTATGAACTTTTTTTCAAAATCGCGTTTTCGCTCTCCTGTAGATTCGCCAAAAGTTTTTGTTAACTAAAACAGCGTAGCAATTCATATTAGGATACATGTTTGGCACATAACCATAGTTCTCAAGTTTCATAATATTTTCCGGTTTTTTATAGATGTAATTTTGTAGCAATTATGATCGACGATTACGATTACGTGAAATGGTCTGCACTTCGGTTCTGTGGGTTATGACGCAGCAACCTAGACCTTATAAGTCACCACAACCCTACATTTATATAATCGATAATCAAAAACCGAGGAAAATACGAATACAAAAAAAATGTAAACTAGTATTCGATCGTATTTGCGGTACAATTACATCTATAAAAATCTTGTCTGATTAACCCCAGACCAGCTATGGTCGTTTATCACAAATTTTATCATTTATAATAATTGAGAGGATAGTATCGATGAAGAATTTGTAACGAAAAGAACCATTTTTGACGTTAGTCACGTGACTCAAGCAGTTGTCAGTCGTCGGCCGTAGTAAAATGTTATTTTTGTTTGGGATATATCCCGTTTCTCTGAATACATTATTTCATTTTACAGTTTGTCAATTTAACCATGATTTTCTGTAGTAAATTGTATTTCCTTTATAACATATTATTTAATTAAAAAAAATACATAAACGAAGAAAACCGAACCTGCTCAGTACATTTTCCACATGTACTATGTACCGTGTGCGTCGGATGCAATTTGTAAAATGGCATCGTGGCGGATTTTTAATTTCCATTTTTTTAATAATGGTAAATACCATCCAAACTGAGTTCATTCACCACTTTTCTCCAAGTTTTACCTTTCTTTGGTGATGGTTCATCAAGTTTTCATTTATGGCCTTCCTCTTTTCTTACTGTAATAGAATTGAAATATTTAGAAAATAGAAAGCGATTCTGTGGAAATATTCTTTATTTTTGAAATCGTGTGGATAATGTGCTATAATTCTGTCACACATATCTACAACTCCCATTAATTGGTTATACTGATTTACTGCAAAAGACCTGGCTATAGTTACATTTTCCTTTCATTTCCTATCCCACTTTTTGACTTGATCTTGAGATTTCATACCAGCACAAGAAGATATCATGCGAACAACATTATTATCCGACCACAATAACCACAATGACATTGTTGGTTGATGTAGCTTTACACATTGAACCTCTGCTACGTTTCATCAGATATTTTTAAACTCTTAGTTTTGCAGCACATTCTCCAAGTCTGTTCCGTCTGATAGTACTTACAACACAAATAAGACTTTGTTGTAAATGCAAAACGACAGGAATATAAGTGAATAGATTATCTAAAAACAATTTATAGTTTTTATTTTCTATTCCTTCGCATAATCTTATTACACCAATAACACCAAATTTTTGGTAGGGCTAAAGTGACTTTTGATACATTTTAAATATGGAGACATATCCTTGTTGGGAAGCTCTGACCCATATTGTAAAGCCCCACTTGTTTGGTTTTGATTCAATATAATGTTTGCCTCTATATCTTCATTTGAATGGTATTATCATTTTATCTATTGCCTGAAATTCGGTTGCTGTGGCGGCATCAGCAAATGTTTTAGATAACATATCTAGCCTTGTCCGAGCTTTGATAAAAATTTATTTGCAGTCATCCTCTATTTCATGATTGTTTTTATAATGTAGGAACCTTATGATTCCTTCAAAACGTTTTACAATGAAGGATTGGAAGGCCAGTATAACCTATAATTAGCGTATCAATAGGTTAGTAACCTGTTCTGCGCAATAACTATTTATTAACGAATCATCCACAACTCGAATGCGGACTGAAACAACTACGACGACCCTTGGCTACAAACACCGGTCACGAGTTGGATTTTGGAACATTCGGACTATGTTTGCGGATGAGCGACAAGTCATGAACTAGATGAGACGGTACAAGCTGCACGCTCTTGGACTGAGCGAGACTCGACTGAATGGCTCTGGTGAGCTCGCCGAGTCCGACGGATACGTTATCTTGTTCTCTGGTAGAGCGGCCCATAAAAAAACACGCCGAGAGGGTGTTGGGATCGCTCTATCTCGACAAGCCAAAGCTAGTTTGATTTCCTGGACCTCTGTTTCGCCGTCATTCCCCGCGGTGACATCATTGTCACTCTTGGCGATTTTAACGCCAAGATAGGGTCCGAAAATAAAGGGTTGACCCATGTAATGGGAAAGCAAGATCAGGGGGAAATAAATGAAAACGCAACCTCTTTGTTGAGGTGTGCAACACACTGACGGCGAGACGGAGAACCAGATAGACCACTTCGCCATCTCCAAAAGGTGTCTACTTGACGTGAGGAACAGGCGTGGAGCAGACGTTGGGAGCGACCACCACCTTATGGTGGCCACTCTCAGGTTGCTAACGGCAGCTGTAGTGCAAAGGCGACCCAATCGATTGCCATACTTCCTAGACGTTGCTAGACTAAAAATCCCTGAGGTCTAAGTAACTAACGAACGATCACCTACCCTTAGAGTCTATATCGCCCACAACCACCGCGTTTCAGCACCCGTAGGCAC
>JANSTU010023172.1:0-13173 GCA_027564075.1 Bolitophila hybrida
GGTGTGGTGGTCGATCTCGAGTTTCTTGATGAACTCACGCGCTTTTTTGAAATCATCCATTGCGTTCGTGATCACATACTTGTGGTATATCGATTTTCCTGGTAGATTAGATATAAAATCATGGATATTACGAATCGGATACTTATCTATCTCTACTCTGTTTTAAAGCTCCGATACGCCTCGTACATGTTATGTTCCGGGCGATCAAGTAACAGGTCGCTGATCCGCTGACAGTGTGATCCCGTTAGTTATAAACTCTAGTTAGTTAGGGAAACCATAGTTTTGGGTTCTCCTTCCAAAAGGGCGACGCAATTAATTAATCAATGCAATTAATACAGTGCTCTATGCAGTTACGTTACGTGCACAGGGTGTGACCCGTAGGTTAGATCGTCTTCGTAAATGTATCTTATAAAATTATACATCGACGATAAGTCTGTCGAGATTAATTATCCACACAATCTTAACACTGAATTGTTTATAACACCTGAAACCCTAGACATAAATACCATCAATCTATACATTTTGTAGAAATAATTAATATAAATTTTATTTATTCCATAGTTACTGAATCCTGACATCTACATGGCCGTTGATGAGATGGCCGGACTACAGTCTCTGCGAATTCAGCTAAACTTTATCCGAGCATACCTTTACACTTGTTCCGTTTCGCAAGCATTTGCCGAGCTACGACAATTGTTCTGGCCCAAGGAATACATGTACGAGCACATTCATCTTTACGCCATCGGTGATCTCAATCGTATACAGAACGGTGTGTTGGCGCAACAGTTACATCGTGCCGTACAGACCGGTCGTGCACATATTGTGGATTGCTATCTGTGCAGCCAGAAAGGTTTCTGCTGCGAGATCTGTCAAACTACAAAGGTCCTTTACCCTTTCGATGTGGCCACTACATATCGGGTGAGTGTATTATTTAAATAAAAATACTTTTTTTTAAATATTTGTATTTGTTATAGTGTGATCCATGTGGAGCGGTATTTCATGCTGAATGCCTGGATGCCGATACACCGTGTCCACGATGCAAACGCAAGCAAGAACGTTTTCAGGAGATTAATCTGGTCACAATTGCCGATAGTTGTCCAGAAAATGCTGTTGAGATAACAGAATAATAATATATAGGAACATAAAAATGTTCGAAATTTTATCAAAGTCCTTCTGTAATATTTAAATTAATATTCTGTATATAACATATATAATTTTATATTGAGGAAAGGTTTGTAAGTTGACGTGTCATAGATTTTTTAGCATCTGCTTAACGGAAAGTGACCAATTGCAGACCCATTTTACTTTCTCACCTGCGGCTACAAGCAGGGGAGAAATTTTTTTTTGAGTTGAGCACTCATCGCAAATTACATACACTTTATTAACACTTTTAAAACTTATTTATTAAATAAATATTGGTATTACATTTTTTTTTTCACACGACAAACTCTTTGAATATGTCAACTCGGAGATACATTGAATATTGCAGACGAGTGTGGAGTTAACTGCACCAGCCAAATGCAAGTTGCACTGTTGATTTTGTGAACAAAACAAAGGCGGCCAAATTAAATCAAAATGGAAACATTGAAGTGTTCGTATTACATCAAAAAAAAGTTATCCAGAAACTGAGAAAATGTGTTGTTGTGTCGAAAGATTCTGATTTGCTAGTTTGTAAACAAAATAATAAAAGGGTTTCTAAGGTTAAATCATATTTTTTAACATTTGAAAGTGTCAAAGACTCAAGGCTGTACTAATACAGTTAAAGCCGAAAATCGCTAGTAACGGCTTGTGATCCGTTTGTAAAACATGTGATAGAACTTCTTCTTCTTCAAAAACAAATGCCTGGGCCTTCTTTCTCGATCTGGCTCCATCAGTTTTTTTTTTAAATACCAGATTTTTTATTTGTTATTATTACTTTATTTTAATTTTGCTGATATTTTTAAGGTTATGTGTATACTTCTCGGTTCTGAACGTCGTGTTAATTAAACACCTTTTTTATATAGTTTTGTATGTCAATAGAACGGTGCTGCTACCACTAAATACACGAGAAACTATAATGCGACAACTTACAAGGCACATCAACTTAAAAACATCACTTCTGCAACCTTTTTTAAAATTACCATTTCTAATTCATTTTTAAATCCATGTAAAATGCAATTACACAGTTATTGAGTGACTTAAAAACAATTTGAATCGCTCTCATTGTTAAAGTCGTCTTTTAATCCTTAAATTTTATTTTATTATATGTGTTCATATTTTTATAACTACGATCTATATTTTTCTAATCTAAAGTTTTTAAAAAAAACAAATTAAACAAAAATAATTGTGTTGTGTCAAAAAATAATAATAATATATTTTCAATTTGTTTAAATTTTAACTCGTTATAACACAATATTTTATTAATTATTAATTTATTAATGTCGATCTAGAGAAAGTCTGTATTTAAAATAAAATCCTGTTTTTTTTATTTATATACTTAATGATGTGTATAATTTAGTTTCTATTTATCCCTGGAAATTGTTACCAGCTCATAGTCGTTGTGATTGTCCTCGTCGTCTTCGCAGTAGGTTGTGTATCGTCGCTCGTTCATGCCCTTTCCGAATAGAGGTAGGTGTCCGTTGGCCTCCAGCTGATTTATGATCATATTCACCTTGCCACCCTTTACCGAGAATTTAGTGGTGGCTGCAACAATCGGATTCGGTCGGTCTGTATTGTCGGCGACCAACGATGATGGTTCGTTTGTAACTGCAATTTTAATTGATGGACTTTTTGTAACCGAACGGCTTAGTCTATGTAGGAACCACATTTTCTTTAGAGGTGATCGATTGTCGTCCTTCTTAGGCTTGTCGGTGACCACAACTATGGCTGCTGGTTCTTTGAGAATTGTCGATTTT
Organism: Bolitophila hybrida; assembly: GCA_027564075.1. Lineage (NCBI taxonomy): Eukaryota > Metazoa > Arthropoda > Insecta > Diptera > Mycetophilidae > Bolitophila > Bolitophila hybrida. Next base: position 2,895 of record JANSTU010023172.1, read on the forward strand.
GGCTTTGGACGACCAACACCGCCGGCCAAATGGGTGCTGAGCAATGACTTGACTTCTTTCAGTTTATCAACTGTTTCCGGCACTGATGTGGTGGTGCTACGTGGTGGATTCTTTGGTGTATCATAATTGCATTCATTTACCGGTTCTCCAGAAAGGTCTGGAAAACGTTTACCGAGTTTTTGTGGTAGATCAGGCACACTACTCGATGGTATTGACTGTGCTCTAGGAATTGCGTACGTTTGCATGTCGGCCGGTTCCTCATAAATGTCTTCGCTGCGACTACTTGTACGCTCGTCCTGGTACACAGACTGAGGAGGTGGCGTGGGTAGTCTACGACACATCGAATTGAATGTATTCAAACGTTGTCGGGTCTCAAGATCAAATATGGCGCTCAGCCAGTCGTCTAGGTCATTGGCTGAAGTGGCCTGTAGCGTATACTTCTTATCAGCGTGCATTAACTGAAACGTAAACTCACGACGTTTGCTCGGACTGCCCGTTGTCTCACCGACGGATGTCGTTGTTGGATCAGTGGGGCCCAATGAACATCGGGACAATTGCAAGCAAAACGTGGGCTTTAGATCAGTCTGACCACCACAGTAGAACAGAATCCATCCATCGAGTATGCCAACGAAATACTTTTTGGGCTGATCGAAAAATTTGCGCTTTCCAATTCTATTTAGATGACCAGCCTTTCGGCACTTCTTGATTGCAAGATGAGCAGCTGGCAGACCACTAAATGGACAGGTGGTGATTGTGTCTGTGGGCTCTGTTAAGTGAATGGGACTATTCACAATGACCACTGTAGTGTCCTCGTTTATCGTAGACTGAGCGTGTGTTGGTGTCAGTGGTCGTGGGTCGCCAAACATGCACTGATCATATAATTCGGTAATGCTGGGATAGTCGGGTGCTGGTGGTGTGCCCGGAGCAGGTGACGAAACATCTACATATTCGCTCGGCGAGTCTGTATCTGTAAAATAAGGATAGTAATATTAATTTTTTTTAAATACAGTCTTTTTTAATTATTTTAAGTACTATGTAGAAAATGATCAGCCGGAGCTCCTCAAAGTGCACTGTCGAATCACTCACGCGGCGCACTCTGATTCATCACTATTGTACTGTTTAACTGTGTTTCAGTACAGAGGCCAAGCGAAGCAGACCATGCAAACTCTTTTTGTTTATAGTTAACCTAAAAAAGAGATAGAAGGATCTCCGAGTCCAAGACAGGTATTGCATAGCTCAGCCCTCCGCGGGAGGTAGGGTTAAATATTATTAGAAAGTTTTTTTTTAACTTTTTAAAGGAATTCCTGAACAAGTCTATTTGTATTGTTTAAAAGATGGATATTTTTTGCATGTTACTTCATGAAAGACTCCTTGGAAAGTTTTTTTTCCTGGGAAAACATATTTTTTTAATTTTAATCCTTTGTTTGTTTCCTTAAGCCTGAGACCAGATAAAGTTTTTGATGTGAACTGCCCCACTGATACTAAAACTGCGTCTAATCGACTTCGATGCAAACATAATGTAGACGGTCATAATGAATTAAATGTCAAAACGATTTTCTATTAAATACAAATAATCGTGACAAACTTTCGGTAGAAAAACAATATTCGTAACCAATTTATAAAAAAACTATATTGGTGACCGATTTTCCATAGAAAAATATTATTCGTGACAAATTTTCTATAAAAAAAACATATTTATGACCAATTTTCTAAAAAAAAATTGATTTTCCATAGAAAAATAATATTCGTGACCAATTTTCTATAGAAAAACAATATTTTTTGACAAACGTTCTAAAAAAAAAAAGCATTTTTGACAAACAATATTGTTGACCGATTTTCCATATAAAAATAATATTCGTGTCCGATTTTCTATAGAAACACATTATATTTGCGTACTGTATAAAAATATCATTATCAAGATTTTCTATATAAAGATCACGACCACTATCTACATATAGAAAAAATCACGATCAATATTGTCTATATATAGAAAAGATCACGATCAAGATCTTCTATACACAAAAATATAACGCTCAATATTTTTTGTATACAAAAGACATTTGGTTTTTATGTATAATATACCGAAAAGATCACGATCAAGATCTTTTATATATAGAAAAGATCACGATCAATATAAGAAAATAAATGAACAAAAAATTGAAGATTAAATAATAAAGAAATCTACTTTAATATTCATGATAGATAAATTTGCTTACGATCTGCTGCCGATGTCTTGATGATGTGCTTTGTTCCTCCTCTCATTGCCAGATACGAATGGTCTGTAACGACGGGCGTCTCGTCGTAGCCCAGCTCGAATACGTTAAGAATATGTCGACATCTGTGCGCTAGTTCTGATCGGGCGCATCGCATGTGATTCGTTTGTTGACCATCTTCGGCAGCCTCATTTGTAAGGTGCATATACGTGTCTGTGGATATGATTTAAAGAAAATCTATGAAATTCGTTTGAGTTGGGTTTTCTTGCTGTTTTATTAAATTTAATATCAAATAATAATTTTTTTTTTTAAATTTTAAAAATAGACTGAGAAACGTGCAAAAAAATAACAATTTACACAATAAAAAAACACTCCCGCATAGATTTTATTTTCAAAGAGTTCAATAATTGATCATTTACGAGGTGACTCATAATCTTAATTCTATTGATGATCATACGAAATCGAAAGATTATGATCTCAGAGTAAATAGCACACCTTCAAGAAACTCCTTTATCTCCAAGTAGGCACTGCTCCGATCGATCCTCGAAATCATCTCGCACAAGATTATTGCAAACACCTCGGAGGAAAATTCACTATATCCTTTTTTAATATCGTCCACCATCAACTGAACAATGCACTGCCATAATAACGGGACAAAGGTAATATTTTGATGTCACTCTTCACAAAAAACACACAGATGGACACTCAGGCATTTTTCAATAGAAACAAAAAATCACATAAAATAATACCGAACAATATTTGACAAAACAACGATCAAGACTAAATTAAAGTTATTGCACGAACGCAGCTAAATCAAACGTTTAATTGATGCCAATTATAAGCTATATACTCGTGCACAGAGCGTTTTGTACAAGAATTCGATCTTCCAGACGTAAAATAAGACGAGCGTGCGGTTTATTTGAATGCATGCGTGTTCCTCGACGGCACCTCCCGGGGTGCGCGTGCTCAATGCTCATATATATAATTATACATATCGTATATTCCAGACATATGTTAATTTTCAGTGAGTATGCTCTTACTCACCCAAGATGTATGTAGGTATAAATAGTGTGTATGCATGTATTGCATATATATGTAATTATGAGTATTGTATATAAATGCATATATTAGAGTCATAGGGAAACTTATTAATGTGTATGAAAATGTGAAATCGTAAAAAATCTTTACATTTCCTCTTTCACCAAACGTTCATTAGTTTGTTGATCAATGTTTGATGTCCAATGAAATTTAAATACATTTTTTTTAAGAAAACTAACCGCCTGGGAATGAAAAAAACTAATGAATGAATGAATGAAAATAAAAATATTGGTGCTAATTTAAAAACAAAAATGCAGCCTAAAAAAATGAAAATGTTTTTTTTTTTTAATTATTATAATAATATTTTATGCAGAATCAGTTCAAACTTTTACTTTTATTTATTTACAATCGGACATATTTTTAAAATATAGTAAAAATATTATGGGGCGTGGCTTGAAATTTGGAATTTGAAATTGTAAATTAGCACTGTACGGCTTCAGATCCCAATCATGAATATTGTTCGTTTCGTTATCATTTCAATAGGCTGACCTGTCGCTCACTGAGTATGCTCACATTTTAACTTTTAAATTAAATTAAATTAATCTATATAATATACAACCAGATGTGTCCTGATTGACTGATTGAGTAACGCTATTGTTCGACCCCTTCCGGTGGAGCTAGAGGGTCACGGTTTTCGGCAATCGATTTTATCGATTCTATGGTAGTGGTTTTCTTCACTGGAAAATTGTCAAATGTGTAAGGGGCACTATTCGCAGTATTGTCTTTTGTGGCTGTACATATATTGGGTCTGTGTTGGTGCCTTGATCATCATCATCATCAGCATCATCATCATCATCAATGTGAATGTGTCGAATCGATTAACCAGGCACGCAGGAAAATGCGGATGCTCGTCGACTATCAACTGTGATGTAATAATTAAAAAAAAAAGAAAAAAAAGTTGGTGCTACAACCCGAAGGTTTTGACCTCCCTTGCTTCGTAACCGGTTTCGGGTTTGAAAGATGACATGTGGTTAGCACATCGCTCTAAAGAGTAACCCTAGGCACCTGCACCACTCTGACGACATCTGTGATGTATGCACTAAATAAAAACGAGACTAAATGCATACTGCGATGGAGACAATAGTGATCGACGTACATAGTTTACAAAAGTTTTCTATTGAGACTTGTTCATCAGGAAACTCGCATCTGAAATTAAATATAACTGACACATGTCTTCATCTATTGCTATTGATCTGAAGATGACTAAACCAGGAGTTTAAATTCCTTAGGCACTTGTAATTCAAAAAGCATACTTTTCTCACCGAAATGTTTCAAATGGAAATTATAATGGGACCCACCTGAATAAAGCTGAAACCTATTCTCTTGTAAATCCACCGCCTTACTAAATTATGACATTTATACTGACCGCCAGATTCAAGGGTATTTATTTTTAAAGTGCCATTCCTGGACCGCCTGGAGTAAATGGGAGATTTTTCCTCATTTTCACTCAGTCGGTAAATTTAACTAAACGAAATAAAAAAGTGTCTATATTAACAATAAAACTGAAATGGTCAGACAGTATGTTTGGGCCAAACTTAACTAGACTCGGAAATGATGAGATTCTAGTATCTTTAGTATTTTTGCTAGTGAAAAAACACCAACATAAGCTCTAATAATAAACATAATAACCAAAAAAAAGCTAATTCTAGTCTTTGGAATATCGTATATGGGAACCGTTAGAAGTTCCAAAATTAGACAGCATTTATACAAGAAACATTAAATATAAAATTAAAAAAAAAAAAAACTATTCGCTACAACAGTTCAATTCCATAATATGATTATAAAACATCTCGCAGGCCAACAGCAATCTACTATCCTATGTGTGGGACAATATAATTCTTGTTGTGCCCTCAGACACCCTTCCTTTAATATCACTTGATCTATGAGCAATCCCACGGCCGCCAACCGGTATAATTGTCTACAAAGTGATATTATTTATTCGCTATCCCGGGTGATTCCTGATGTTTCCCGCATATGTTACACACATAGCGAGGTTTCCGCCCCACAGCAGCCAACGCATAAACACACACATATACATATACAAAATATATCTTCGTATCCAGCTGCCCCACGAGTGTTTATTGAATTCAAACAAAAACTGTCTAATTTAGATGATTTATCTGGGCCAGCATTATTAATGAGGTGTGCAGCACATTGCCGCTCAGCGCTATTAGGCTTCGCACAGCTTCATAAATCATTCACGTGATAATACAATAATGCCGGCGGAGCATAGTCCGGTGCTGGGTTAAAGAAAAACCGCTGACCATATTCTCTCTGATGTGAGTTTCTGTAACTGTTTTGTTGTTGTCAGGGGTAGTTGTTTCAATTAGAGTTTACTCTGTACTGGATCTGATGCTGACACAGTGTGCTAGTGGAGGTGCCCAACACATACGGTGCGCCAGTGACCACACACGTTCATTTTGCTAAAATGTGTCTGTTTTTGTGTGTGAGTGTGTGTGTGAGTCTGTACATATAATATGGGCCGCATATGGGGCTGAACTCCATATCACGGACGATGAAAGGCACACTCACAAAACGACGAGGCTTATTGTTTGCCACGCCGTGTCGTCATTGTCAAAAGCTCTCTAGTCTCTAGTCAGTGCATATATGCAATATGAGAATGTGTGTAGGTGAGCCAGTGTCCGTCTAGTTTATATTCATACATACAAATAAGTTATAAGTTCTACAAGACACATGTTGTCCTCTATTTATACAATTTGAGGTGCGTATACGATAATCAACATAAATTGGACGCGTTTGCCATTGCGCGCGACACAAACGACATTTGTGAATATAAATAATAAATTTAAATGCGCGAGTGTCATTCGAGTAGTTGCAGATTGTCTGTGTATAATTGTATACAACCTTCATTACTTCATAAATTTAGTTCATGGTCCCTCGAGGATATCACGCAGCTTATCTCGACTGACCACTATATAAGTACCTGTCTATATTCATGCATGATATACAACAACACTCATATTATATTTGTACATAACCAATACATGGGGTTCATTTGATATGTGCATTTATTATTATGCGCTTACATCATGTTGCACAGCAGAGGGTGGAGGGAAGAGGCACGGGTAGGAATGGGAAGGTCGTTTTGAGAGACTATGAGACGCAGATCTAAACACTAAGTGCTTGCGGAACATAGAATATATTTACAATAAATACATACAATCTCCGTTCGACATCTCGGTAAATTTGATATTTATATGCAAAGTCCGGGTCGATGGCAACAACTATAATACACAAGGGTAAACAAGCTCTTTTGAGTCTCCGAATTTAAGGTCATTTTGAGTTGCGACTATATGCACTGCGTGTGTACTATCAATAATGCTGCATGTGTGCTTCTCTTTAAGATTTCCAATGATTATCCATAAATTATTTAAATTCGAGTGTGTATGTGTGTGTGTGTGCCAGAGCATGACGCCACAGAGAACGTCTGCATGTGTCATTCTGTATAACAAAAACACTGAGCTCATTTTTTCTTTCGTCTTCTGATCTATGCGCTGTTGTAATCCATGCACATGCATCAGTATTGCTCTGATAATTTTGCATATCTGAGTGTGAGTGTGTGTGTAGTTTAGTTTATGTGGATTTTAATTACAATGCTTTTATACGTCTATTATATTTCAGCCATTTGAGCGGTAATGCGGTCGAATAAACGATGGTACCGGATTTGGTGTTTTAATTGCAGCGATGGAATTAAATGATGAAAAACGATATCATTCTCTTTTTAGTTACTTGTGAAATTAGCATATTTCGTTTAAGTTAATATCTGACATCATTTTTGTTGTTGTATTTCATTTGTGTTGGCGGTGCGAAAATGGATATTGCTATTGTTTATTTTTAATGGTAAATATGCAAAGAGATAATGATGCTAATTGAATGATTTTTTTCTTAAAAGATTTTTAATTTGTTTTTGAACGGGCTAAATAAATACCGCTAAAGACATAGAATAAACGTTAACTGGGTTGTCCAAAAATGATTTACCTTTTTCTGTATTTTGCACGCGAATGAAATATCACTTCAGTATTACCTGCAATTATAAAAAAAGTAATTAATAATTTATATAATTTTCTAAAAGTTAATTTTGTTAAAACAGCATTTTACTTTTTCTTTATCATGTAAATTTGTAAAGTTGTAAAGTTATTTTTGCTTCATGCTTATTTTAAAGTTTACAAGTAAGTTTATTGTCATTGAATCAGTCTATTGTTGAGCTGATCGGGGTCAGCACTTTCGCTCTTATTTTCAGAGAAGTTATGTAAACGCAGACTTTTGAGTATTTCCAAGATTATCGTGTTTGTGGCTACAAATCAGATCTGAGGATACATTTGATCTAATTCTGCTCTTTTTTAGTCTACGTTCGCATTCGTCAATGATATGAATCGTGTCATAATTTGGAAGAAAAGACAAATTCATGGCCTCTTTAAAATATTATTCAACACTATATTTACAGAATTACTGGGTGGGGTGAAAAGTAACCTCCTTGACCGCACAAGGCGCTGCAATCGCAAAAAAGATTATGATCCATTCATATTTAGGCAGACATGTCAAATTTCAGCCATTTGTTTTATTTTGACAGACGATTTTTGTTTGACGTGTAGGAAAAAATCGATTTTCGTTCTCTCATTAAACATTATTTTTCGAGATGCAAAACGGCGAAGGAAATAAAATAAAAGTTTTGAGAGTTTCGTGGTGGCCGAAACTCCACTACCGATAAATAAATATAAATGAAAAATTTTTTGATAATGTTTATTTGAACCTTTAGAATTGTATTGGTCAAGTCGAGAAGATGATATCGGTCAAATGGGCGCCACAATTTATAGCCATAATTGCTCGTTTTATGACATTTTTCATCACTTCGGCGAGAACTTCGGGCAACAGATTTTCGCGCTCGTGTCGAATGTTGTCCTTGAGGGCTACCAGGGTCTCCGGCTTGTTCACACGGGACTTCAAAAAATCCCACAAAAAAAGTCTGGACCGGTTAAATCGGGCGATCTTGCGGGCCAGTGCAAATCGACAAAACGAGAGATGAGGCGACCTAGGACCTTTTGCACGTAACCGCTGTGGGGGAAATGAGCCTCATCGCTCATTATGATTTTGGTCGAAAAATCGTCCTCTTCGTCCTCGAGATTGAGGATGGCTTGGGCGTAGGTTACACGTGTTTGGCGGTCGACAGGCAGCAGCTGATGCACCGACTGGACTTTGTACGGGAATATGTGCAAGTCTTTGACTAAAATTCACCTTTGGGACGACCGGCTGTTGGCTAATACCGAGGCACGGCGTCTGGTCGATGTTTCCGGCAACAGCGCGACATTCTCGGCAACAGCGGCGATATTCTCTGCAGAACGGGCGCTCCGGGGACGGCCACACTTAACAACGTCTCGTGTGGTCCCATACTCTTCAAGGTTGGTGGCCAAACGGCGCACTGGCGACGGAATTCGCACTGCGCCTACAACACAGACGCAAAAAAATAGACACGATTATTCCGCGTTCTTTGGGAATGTATCGCTTCATGGCTTGTTCACTTGTATTCTACGTCTGTCTAGTCCATAAATGTCAGATTTGACATTGGCGGACATTTGCAAAAATAAGAGCATCTTCCAATAGAGTGATATCTTGTATTAGAGGCATAAAAAAGTCATTTTTTGAGGTGAGGGGGAAAGTAATGTATCATCTGAAAGGTATTTAAAATACCTATGAATTTAATAAATGGTAAATAAAATCAAATAACCCTTAAGGGAGATAGGGGTAAAAGGTAATTTTTTGTATTTTTTTGTAAATAGGGGAGGGATGAGAATACAACAAAATACCTATTTGCCCTTACATTGGTAACATTGGCCTCTTAACCCTACCTCAAAAACTGACTTTACAGTTTTTATAAACAAAACTTTGATGCCCTCTCACCCCTAAAGGTTTCAATATCACCGAATAATGTTTATGGTTTTGGGGTCTACAAATGCCCTCAAAAAGGGGGTAGTGAACTTTTTTCCAAAATCGAGTATAGTAATGAGAGCACTCGCCATGCTGACTCTGGAGCAAAAACTTGATCGCGAGCGCACTGATGCAGAATCTGGTGGACTTTTGGGTCGAGAGAATAGAATGGAGTGAAGCCGGCACGAGTGCTCCGAAGCGGCTTCAATGGGTCGGAAAGGTCATCACGTCGGTTTTCTGGGATTATCATATAGTATACTCTTCGTGAACTACCTCGAAAAAGGAAAAACGATCAACAGCGTGTATTACTACGCATGTTTTGAGCAATTCAAGGCTGAAATCTCTGCGAAACAATGGGCCTACACACCAGAGCATTGCAACCATGTTTAAAATCGACGATTTAGGGCTCCAATTGCTTTCCCATCCACAGTCCACGATCTAGTCCTTTTTTTCAGTTCAAAAAAACTTTCGGCAACACTGCTCAAGTGCCCATCTACCTTATTCGCCGATTTGGCTCCGTTGGACTATTTTATCTGTTCCCAAACCTCAAAAAATGGATCATTAATAAACAATTCAGTTCACGCGAAGAGATCAGATCATCGACGCAGTGGAGATGTATTTTTCATTCCGGAAAATTAAATTTTGGGCGTGATCAAAAAGTTGGAAAATCCCTGAAATAAGTGTATCGACCTTAAAGGGGACCGCAAGGAGGTTAATTTTCACACCACCTAGTATCTATTGGGTTTTAATATAAAAATAGTTAGTTTTAAACTGCGTGAAATTTAACTCTATATAAATATAGATATAGGGATTAGACCTTGCCCAGCCAACAGATACAAACGGATCCTTCAGTTAAAATAAACAGTCAGTTGAACCTTGTTATTAAAATTCAAAATAAAACTATGAATCGTAACTAACATAGAAACATAGACATTTCTACAAACTGCATCTTCTATAATATAAAAATGAATCGCTAAATGTGTTGGTAAGCGCATAACTCAAGAACGCCTGGACCAATTTGGCCA
>JANSTU010023183.1:0-13171 GCA_027564075.1 Bolitophila hybrida
TATATGTATATATAATTAATCTAGTACTATTTGAAGCAATGTTCTAGTAGTTTAACTCGCGGCGCGGCAGCCGACAAGCGGCAACACTGAACACTGGTAGTTTGTTTTCGTCTGGCGTTGCGAGTGGTCGTGTCTTATACGTGTACACCCGCTTTTACTAGTACAATTATATTCTCTCAAAAAAAGAATCAATTTGCAAATTTTCGACGCCATTGTGTTTTCTCACGTACGGTGCGCAGCTAAATCCAACGAAAAAACCGTGTTTTGTGATTGTTTCCGTCTACAAAGTTTCGTTAAAACGTAAGTAAACTGCTTTATAGTGTTTTTTGAGTGTTTTGAGATATATTTTGAGACTCGAACTGTATTACTTTGTCGCCATTATGTCTTAACAGGAATGGCCTCATTTGCGGCGTTTTTTTTCGGTGCGTGTGTGATTTTATAACATCGTTGGATTCTCAGCGAATGGCGGCGGCCTGCTGTAAATTCTATAATCGATTAGTTTTTTATTTCTGTGTTAAACTTAATCCATTAAATTAATATAAATATTATTGATTTTCGTATACAATAATTGTACTGTTGTGAAAATATTGATTTTCCAGAATGTGCGTACCGGCTGCACTTGGCTTGTATGCGAGTGTGGGTACAGTCACAGAAGAAAACACAAAAATCGATATGCGTAGTCGCGGATTCGTTTTGAGCATTACATTTACAGTGACGTAGCATCGACGCCGCACGCCGCCATCAGTCTCATTTTCAGGGCGCATACAATGTTACAATTTGCCAGAAATTAATTATTTAATTACATAAAACATCAATTGGAAGTTAATACATTTCCGATGATTCAGGATGTAATAGAATGAATATAAATTATAGACCATTTTATTTCACGCGTCTGTTTTTTTTTTGGGTCATTGATCCTATTGATAGTTTAGATAACGGTAATGGTTTATTATTAGCCAGCCGAATTATGAGCATCTTGGAAAGTAAAGCATCCGACGGCGTTTTTATATGTAATATATGTATAGTTGATGAATGTAATGCATGGAATCTAGTGTTATTCCTTATTCTATAGCTTATATTTTTATATATTTTTATTATTCAGTGGCGATGAGTCCCAAAATAACTGTCGATAATCCTGCTGTTTCAAGTTGCAGAGATAGTTAAAGAAAATCAATTGATTTCCTGACAAAACGTAATAAACATAATGGCATCATAGGTAGCTAATATCCTTAAAACAAACCAAAGTCGTACATTGTACACCAAAGCCACATACTTTGTTAAAATGGTTGGTTGATTGGTATTCATGAGCATGCATATTTGCATGTTTTATATTCTTCGTTCAGTTTATGGCTTTTTTGAGGAAGAAGTTTCTGGGAAATCTACATATTATTAAAAATGTAAGGGTTAATTACTATTTTATGGTTCGTCGAAATTATACTTTAGGCGTTGATTGGCCATGAACTAATGGAAAAAACAAATTTATTTATAAAAAGCACCTGATAGTTAGGATTAAAATATTGTTTTAAGGGTGTTTGTATTTTTTTAGTTTTTTAGCATTGTAGGTATTGTAAATACCTATTTATTAAAAAAAAGAAAAAGGAAATCGGACGTTTGTTGGCGGAATTAAGTGTACAAAGATTTCAAAAAATCATTATTCTATAGGATTCGAGAAAAACCAATGCTGTTGGAATAGTGTTTCCAGTATCAATAATAATTTCACAAAACGTTACGACTTCACCTTCTGCCTACACACTTTGGCATATTTGCTACTTTCCTTTTTCTATTATAACTTTTGGAGAACTGAAAACTGTTGTAATAGCAGTTTCATCCAAGTTAAAAACCTGGTCTGCTAAAAAAGAATATTTCTTCATAACATTATTTAAGTTTTCTTGAACTTTTCCAACTCTCCAAAATCTTACTTTCTGGCTTCCGTAGGCTCCCGTTTTTTTCAAAAATCTATACATCCACTCAACGCCCAACATTTCATCAACATCAATTTTTTTTTTATGTATATGTGTTTTTTTAATTATTTCGAATATTCAAAGGCTATTATGTCTACGTATGAATGTGAGACCAAATAATATTCGTAAAGACTAGATAAAATAGTCTCTAAGGCAAACTTCTTGTTTTTCGGACGTTATATTTTGCTCTTCCTGTTACATTTACTGTATTTACTTCCGAATCATCATTCGTATATCCAGAATAATCAGTCCCGAATCTCATTTGAAGTACTAAATTTAGCGCGATGAAGTTTGTCTTTATCGTTGTAATCAATTGCAATCTTTGATTTTAAGATAGCCTGGTATGGCCTCTTTTGCAACATCAGGGCGATTGCCTTTCTTTAATAATCAGATTATTGCTACTAATTACAAATATAAAGATAAACACCAATTTGATTATTCAATTTAAACTGTTAGACTTCTGCTTTGTTTTTTGCAAGCCAATTATACAACAGGAGAATCCTTATATCTGTTAGGACTTACGCCAAATTAATTAGGGCAACCACCTGCAAAGTTAGCTGGACTTTAATTGGTTGAGTACGTATTGCATTATTATTAGTTAGTAATTGGCAAGCAATTCTTCAGTACCATAGAATATTTCAAGATCTCTCAAGAGATTTCATATATGAGAGTTATGAGGGGGTATTACTATATACTATATAGCAGTTACTCATTTAAAACTGGATAAAGTTTGTAGTTTGTCCTTTTGTCTTTTATCCTAATTTTACACCAATCTCCATTATACTAGAAAATTTCTATCTATTCATCAAACATTTCAATTGAATTGTTTTAATAATAAATATCCACATGGTTTTAGATTACTATGGCATTCCGAATGGGTGGTGGTGGCAACAATCGTCGCAACGACAACAACAACCGCAACTTTGACCGTGGATTCGGCAACAATGGTGGTATGAACCGACCACATCCCTGGGGTGGTGATAATTCTGGTGGCAACAACTATAACCGCCAAGGTGGTGGTGGTGGCGGCGGCAATGGTGGTGGAAACAACGGCGGTGGTGGCGGCGGTGGCATGAACAATGATGTTCTGTCCCTGGCCAACAGTTTGGTAAACAACCTACTGCGCAACCAGAACCATCCACCGTCTCTATTGGACCTGCCAAACCGTGGCGGATACGGTGGTGGTCGCGACAACTACAACAACTATAATCAAATGAATCGGGTAAGTCACCGACCTCTTCTTCAAACTCTTACTTTCTTTTCTGCAGCTGGAGACAAACAAAATGTATATCGTTCGATATTTTGTATTATGTTATCAACAAAAGAAATCTTTAGTTCTTGTATTTATTATTTCTAAAAAATCAATGAAATTGCATATTTTAAAATTGAATTATTTTCTCAAAATAAAAATGTACCTCGTTCGCGTTTCGGACAAACCAGGACCATGTGTTTTAGATTCATAGTGGACACCTTTTCTGCACTATAGAAATGATGTATCACTTGTACAATATGTACACACACACGCTCAATGTGAAAAATGGGAATTTTTAACGACGCCAAACAATGTTCCCGAATACGTCCGAAACGGTAGATTTTTCTTTAGTTCCTTAGATGATGCTGTGACTGAGTTTGAGTGGATTTGAATGTGTAGGCGCCTTTGTGAGATTGAAATTGATGAAATCGTCCACACTTTCGACACCAAATCTTCTCAGCTCAGAAAACAGTCTTCCTAAATCTCTTTAGTATTATTCTTATTTTTGTATCAAATCTAGATTTTCTTTTTTATTTTAGTTCCACTATCTATAAATTTATATAATATATGTATACAACCGATATTTGTAATCAAAATAACCAAAATTAAAAAAAAAAAATTTATTACCATCACAAGCGAAATGGCTCTTCTGGTTGTGCCACATTTCAACAAAGCACATACCCAACCGCCCGACCATACAGAATAAAATAAATTTAAAAAAACAAACCACAACAGCAAAATACCAACAACCAACAAACCAAACTTTCAATGCAAATTTTATCTAACGTGTTTTTCTTCTTTTTCCGACCTGTTTTTTTGGTCACTTGTTTTATCTGTGTAGGGCGGAAATCGCAATGTAGGCGGTCCTCCTAACCGTCGCAACGGACCTCCCGGTGCACGCAATAACAATAAATTGGGTGCCATCAAAGGTGGTGGCATCCGCAAGCCGAATCCAGTTGATCGTGCAAAGAAAGTTCTGGCTAAGAACTCCTCTAAAGATCCCAAGGACGTCGCTTCAGCAGCTGATGCTAATAATAAGTCTAACGTGAGGTAAGCAGATTCTTCAATTCTTCAAAAACAAACAATCTACAAAAACAGGCCAGCCTGCATATCCCCTTCATAAATACACACACACACACAAACTTGCACACTTGGTGTGGGTGGGTGGTTTTTTTTAAATTGTGTGTGTGTCTGTGTGTGTGCGTGCGTGCGTGCTTGCTTGCACGTGTGCTCTGTGATGTAGTCTGTTTAGCATTCGCCAGAATATGCATGTATTGCGCCCGGTTGGTAATCATGATCTCCAGTGTGAGATAGAATGGAATTGAAAGAGGGGGATATTAACATATGTGTTCGTATTTATCAGTTGCATTTTTGTACACCACCAATTCATTCGTACGAGCCTACGCACACTAATTAAAAAAAAACAAATATTTTTTTTAAAAGAATAAAACAAACATCCTGATTGTCATGTTCAGTAATTAGAATAAAAGAGTTTATTGCACGACTTCTGTTTTCTTCGCATCAGCAGAAGTCGATGTCTATCGGCCGACTGAGGTCGCAGCCTTTTAACAGCAGCTACTAAAACAGCTGATTTTGATCTAATATTTGTCTTGTATAAATAAATATTGTCACATTATCTAATTTTCATAACATAAATATAAAAAAATAAATAAACAATCTGCTATATATCTACAATCGCAATCATTATAACTACACAAGGTTTGTATTTTTTCTAGTGTTGTAGTGGTAAGGAAGTTTTACCTTATTTTTATATATATAATTTTAGTTTTTTTTGCTGTTTTTCGACAATACACAATAAAATGCAGAGAATTTGAGTGTATTTTTAATGAATAAAATAACCTAAATGTAAGACATATTATTAAGTACTTTTTGCGTATCCTTACTTCTCATTTAATGATACGTAAAACTCACCAATTGTTAACAAAAATTAAGTTTCTTATTATTTTTTTTTTTTTTTTTTACCCACCCATAATCGAACAAAGTCTGCAAATTCTTAAATGTGCCCACGTGCTCGTTTTCGTAATGTTCGTTTTGCTTTCTTCCAGGGTAAATTGAGTCAGCTTCGCGGTCCTCCTCCGCACCCATTTGTCGCCTTTAACGGCACACCGAGATATTCGACTCAGCAGAATGCCCATTGTTTCTATAATGATATCGCTAAAATCTGCAAACCCACTAAAAGTAGTTGTCTATCGGATTCGTCTTTGAATCCGAAAGTGAGGTGAGCGTACACATATTTTTTTTAATTCAAAACAACCAAACCACTAGTCGATGTTTTATCGAAATTATATTCCATTTCTCATTTAGTGTAGTTTAGAGGAATTAGAAAATATACACTAGTTAAGAATCAATATTCTGATTATTACATTCATCTACATACAAATTATTTATTTTAGTTTTATGTTGCAATCAAATTCGTTGCATTTTGATGTTTAATCCACACATGGACTACACGCACATTTGCTTTTACACCTGTTTTATTGTAACACAGGTATTGATTGTGTATTGTCGAATAAACACGCTCGCCAGAATTACAAAGTCTGCAATCCACTTGAACTATTGTACCGTACTAATATTTTACATTTCTCTTTTTTCACATCAATTAGCACTGGCAACAAGAAGGACAAAAAGGAATCCAAGTACGCTGATGTGCCCAACGTAATGTTCTATTGTCATATGTGCAAGAAGCACATGTGGGATGCCACTTCGTTTGAGAATCACGTCAAGGGACGTACGCATTTGATGATGCGCGACGGTGTTGAGGAGAGCTACCGTTTAAAGGCTAATATGATTCGTCAAGAGGCCAAGATCGAGGAACAACTGAAGGCCATCGAATTGGAACGTTTGAAGCGTATGGGCAAGGGTGGCAAAGGTACAACGCGCCGTGAATACTGTACTATGTGTGATTTGCATTTCTATGGTCATTTGTCGGCGCATCGCAAGACCGATGGTCATTTACAGTTGAAGAAGTTCTTGCATCCCAAGTGTACCGAGTGTGGTCAGGAGTTTGCTACTCGCATTGACTTCGACAATCATCTTTTGACACCGACGCACATGAAAAAGGCTCATGCAAGCAAGTCAAATAAACCAGAGAAGAGGAAGAATGCTCTACATATTTATACCGCAGAAGATGAGTTGAAGGATTTGAAGGAGGAGAAAGAAGAAAAGCGAACCGATGAGAAGAAGGAGGGCGAAGATGCAATGGAAACTGACGAGGCTGGTGTTGCGACAAATGCCAATGGTGATAAACCAGAAGGTGAAGCTGCTGATGAAGATATGGCTGAAAAGGAGGAAACTGCTGAGGGTGAGGCCAAGACCGAAGAAGAAAAAGCTGTAGTTGAACCTGTACCAGAGCCAGATGATGTTATTTTGGACTTTGCTGATGGTGATGAAGTACCCGTCGAAGTTGAAGCTAAGATTCCAAAATACAATTGTCAACGACAGATTGGTTCCAGTTTGTTGCACAAATTGGACTGTGTCGAATGTCACCTATGTGGACGTTTCTTTGATAACGAGGTTACGGCTGAGATTCACTCTCGCACTCTGACCCATCACCGGAACTTTGTCAAGTTCTTGGCCGAAAAGTCCAACGACACGAAGATTGCACAGAAACGTGCTTCGGCAGCTCTCGATGAGATTGAGCGCAAGAAGAAGAAGGTTGAGGCAGCAGCAGCTGCTGCTGAAGAGGCAAAACCAGTTGAAGCAGATGTTGCTGTAAAGAATGAAGGTGATGAAAGCTACGATCCAACTGAAGCAACCACCGAAGATGATACACTTCCGAAAGACGCTGACGAAACAATGGAGGCACAGGATGACGAAGAGCATTTTGAGGATGCTACTACTATTGATATTAAGCAAGAACAAGATGAAGAAGAACTTCTTGCTGACGACCAAGAAGAAATTGCTGAAGCTGCGCCCGATCCTGTAGCAAAATCTGTAGCTGCAACACCAGCAAAAGCAGCAGTACCAGCTAAAGTGACAACACCTGTCAAGGTCGCCACCCCCGTAAAAGCTGTTGCTGCTCCCGTTAAAGTAGCCACTACACCTGCCAAGGTGGCTGCCACGCCAGCTGCTAAAACGGCAGAAGATGTTGCCGTATCACCAGTTGTACCAGCCACACCGAAGACCGTCGATGCCGTCAAAGTGAGCCCCACAGCAAAGGCGACACCAACGCGTGGTCGTGGCCGTGGACGTGGAGCACGTCGTTACTAAAGAAAATCCCATCTTTTAAAACCCTTGCGTGCGACAAACTTCAGTACACGCATACACCACACAAACAAAAACTTTATTATTTAAAATATGTTTAGATTTTGATTAAATCCTAAATCAATTTTTTTAAATAACGTAAGAAATGAAGTAAAAACAATCTATCAAATCAAGGTTTTTTCTTTTCTGTACTTTACTTTATTGTTTATGTTTTTTTAAATTATTATTAAATACACATATACACAAACAGATACATTTTAATAATAACTATAATTATCATGCACTAAATATAGATTTAACAAAATTATACATTTGTAAACAAAACATGTTTGTCATATATCCGTGTGTATGTATGCTAAAATGTCTTGTGAGTTACACCAATATGGTGT
Source organism: Bolitophila hybrida (assembly GCA_027564075.1). NCBI lineage: Eukaryota > Metazoa > Arthropoda > Insecta > Diptera > Mycetophilidae > Bolitophila > Bolitophila hybrida. The sequence continues at coordinate 7,827 of JANSTU010023183.1, forward strand.
ACAATCCATGATTTAGCAAGATTCTTGACAAATACACAATAAGTAAGAGAATACAAACAAAAGATGTACAGTCGTACGACAAATGTATTTAATATTTTAAATTCGTATTAAAGAAAGTATCTTACACAATAATGTAAAATTAAAAAGCTTTTGTATGTTTTGAGGATATCTGATATGAAGTTAGGTAGGAATCTTGATGTGAATGGAACAACTGAATTAACAATTTATAAAGACCATTTGGAATTATAGATAGATTTATTAGATTATTTTTGAAGAATTATGTCAGTTCTAGCATGCCTAAATCTTTGGCCCTTGATTTTTTTGTTGGTTTAAGGATAAAAGGATATATTTTTATTCTACTTATTGGATTCTCTTTTCTCATTAGATCCTGTAATCCCATGTGCGATGACATCCTTGAACCATCCTATATCACAATTTTCATCAATGTTATAAAAACTCATGTTTTTTTGGGTAGCGTTATATACCAAGTACCGTCATTGTGAGTTGTATGTAACTTTGACTATATTTAAATGTTTCATTGAAAGAAACATCTACATTAAAGTTTTTTTTGCTTCTTGCATTGCGCATAAACATATAATAAAGACATGCTTTAGTTTGTGGGATTATTTGCCACTCGATACAGTTATTATGCATCCTTGGTTGTATTCTAAGATGACAGCTGTTCTCAAACAATTCCATCAACAATCCTTGAAGCCATAAATCTTCACAGGCAGACATCGATTGTTTCTTTGTGGACCAGAATATTGTGTTTCAGAATACCATGAAAACATATCCAGAAACAGATTTATCACCACCCCACTATGCATATGATAAGCCGGTTAACACTATGGTTTCATCGGATGTATGTGTGCTTGAGGTCTAACGTACCGCAACGCTCGTTTTCAAATGACTCCAATGCTGTAGTCGATAGTAGTAGTAGTAGTATACATACAATTATTACTCGGTAAGGTGGACGTGTCAGGGCTGTATTATCGTCATCTACCTTCAACAATTTCAAACTGTACTCGTTCGGTTGAAATTCCGTTGCAAGTATTCATCTTGAAACGTTTGAGTACATTTGCCAAGTATGCCTGTTGGTCCAAATCCAGTCTTCCATTCGTTTGATCACGACATTGGTAAATGATAGGTGCTTCAGCAATAGGAAAGCTTCAGGTGGAACCAAGGCACTGTTTAGTGTTGCTTCAATGTACAGTTCGCTTGGATACATCGAGTTGTGGTAAGTTAAGGCCTTCCGTAACAGACGCTGACGTCCGTTATATATCTATATCGTTTAATGTCATCACTTCGTTTATTAGTTTGTCTTCTTCCGTGGAAACAGCTTATATTTCGAAAGACCTTTCAAGAAAGCTCTTTGTTTCCGTCTTCGACCTAGAAAGTTAATCATCTATATGCATTTCGTGGCCTTTGATATACTACAACTTCAAGTTATACCGCTGGAGATACATAAGCATGTATTGCAATCGTTTCGGAGTATCTTGCTTGATCGTTGCTCCTTGCGTATGAGGATGCACCAGCTTGAATTATTAATGGTTTCTTTAAATACAAAAACTTCAGTACTGGAGCGGACGTAACAAGCTTTTTTAATGTATCGAATGCTTCCTATTGTTAATTTTTCCATAAAATCTACGTTATCGTGTCGTCGCATTACTGTGGATAGTTGAGGTAGAATCTTTCCAAGGTAAATTATCATTACATGAAATCGTGTTACTTCAGCTTTGTCTTTCGGTGTGTCCATATTGCTAATAGCGGCTATTTTCGCTGGATCGGGCTTCAAACCATCACTAGAAAGTAAATGACCATAAGAACGTACTTCTTACATTTTCTTTATTTAATTTTGAGTTTTTCTCTGAGTCGCTTGAGTAGAATTTTTAAGTTCGGATTGTGATCTATCGTTTTCATCTATATCTTATGCTTTTCCATATATTAGTATGTCATATGGAGTAATACATTTATTTTAATCCATGTAATATTTCATGATGCTTTTGCTGGTAGATCTCCATTGCTCGGCTTATACCAAATGTCGATCGTAGCCATCGATATCTCCCATTTGGCGTCCTAAACAAAGTTATTTTGCTGCTCTTTTAATCCAATCAAATTTGCCAAAAATGTTTTCTCGCCTCAACTGTGGAAAATATTTTGGCATTGTGCAAATCTGGTAAAATCTCATCAAGAGTAGGAATACTTAACTTACTTATCTCCCGTGTAATTATACCTATTTCTACCATCGCATCCAATTTATCCTTATCGATAACGTAGTTTCTCCATTGCAATTCGAAAAACCTAAATTTATCTGTCACCATCGTGCACATGGGAAGCGGAATAAAAAGTGATACTTCAGGTGCTGATGATCTTTACTGCATTTTAGCCATTTGACTCTCTAATTCAAGCATGTCGAAAACATGCATGCTAAATCTTCATTCGATTCAGTATCACGAGGTTGTACCGTTATTGTCCGTACTATATTTCTCAATTATTATATATTATGGTACACTCTGTGTGATCTTTGATCTTCAGTACTTCTGACACTATTTAATGATCTTGCTTATTAAATAAGAAGGCTCTGTGATTTATGACTGCAATGAAAGACGGGTGCGTTGTATATGTGTTCGAATATGCGTGTATTTATAACGGGCTGTGTACTGTATAGTTGTAGGGCTGTGTATTACAGAGTGAGCATTACAAACTACATCTTTCAGATATACTCGTATATAACATATCACTAATAATCCTTAAAACATAGATCTCTGTGCATAGAGATTTAAAAAAATGTGCACATTATTTGTCCTGCACAGTTGTTAGATTCACGTCAGGGCAAATTAAGACTCATAACCATCAGGGATGTCTTGTGAGTGTTAAAGCACACTGTGAATTCGGTGTACGGCATAGCATGTCCCACAAGTGATTACAAGATCTAATGAGATGAACTGTAGAATGGAACCAACGGAAACCTGCGAGTCCGGTATAATTCGCTTATCCTCGCAATAATTCTGAATCGTCTCTGGTTGATAAAGATCTCTAGAAAAATACCTCAAACGACGATAAGAAAAAATACTTTTTCAAAACTTTGCCTTTTTTGGGATCGGAATCAAGTCTTTTTGAAGACGTGCGTGGAAAGTTCCAATTGTTGAATGATGGGAACATCAGGCATTTTCTTTAGTACTACGTTTGGAATTCCGTCGTTCCTAGTCGATTTTTTATTGTTAGGTTTTCCTAATATAATTTTAAGGTTTACAAGTAGTAGTAGTAAAATATTTCTGTGTGTCCTCAGTAGTTAGACAGTGTGCAAGCTTTTCGTTGGTTATGGTAGTATGTTCCAAATCCAATTGGTTAACAGTATTCTTAACAATGTATCGAGTGTCAGAGTCACTAAGTTCTGCATTTGTGGCTGCCAACAATGGTTAGCTTTTCTGTCTCATCAATTTATCAGATAAAATAACCTTATTAGTTATTAGTACCTGTGTCATTTATGCCTGCTACTTCCAAAAGATAATCGTTTGAGGAAACAATAAGGTCATACATTCATTCGTTGTCTTTTTTTTTTTTTTAGAGGTTCAGGTTCTGTTATTGCTTAATTGGTTTAATTTTAATAAAATAAAAAAATCACAAAAAAAATAAAAATGTACTATAGTCAATATGTATATAATATAAACAAAAAAATACTCTGTACTCCAATTGCCTACTTTGTCACTCCTACTTTTGCTCGAATACTCCTAACCATCGGGGATGTCTTAATTTGCCCTGATGCGACTCGAAAAACTTTGCAAGGCAAATGTGCACCGAGATCTATCTTGCTATTTATATTCAGAATACACTTATTGTTCTATACAGTATACTATAATTGATGACATTAATGTTCCGTTAATCCAAATCAATAACCTTTTTCAGAAATGGGATATTAATAGCAAGAGGTCCTACTGATTTAAAGTGCTAAAATTCGGTCTGCTTTACAGACCTTGAGTAGTTCACCAAGGCTAATGTATAAATTATCCCCACAAAAAACAAAAGCAATGCACTTCTGCAGAAAATACGAGTGCCTTATTTATCCAATTCGGATAAATAGGAAACACTGCAATCATAACGGACTCTCTTACCCTAGAACACTAATGGCAATTAAAAACATACACAACTAAAACCCAACCATAAAATACGCAATAGGATGTTTCCAAAACTCCAAATACCATACTAGTTTGGTGCCTAAGTCACAAGGGCATAACATTAAATGAAATTGCAGACCACAACGTCAACCGTGGTCCAACCAACATATAAGTAACTACACTACGAACACTCACGATTTGTTCGCATAAAAATAATAAACAAATACGACGACGAATGGATAAACGAACGACTAACTAACTTAGAAACATCTTATCGTCAACGCTAGAAGAAAAGACATCACATCAGCAGCTTTCGTTCGAAACTTCCACTGAATCTAATGAGTTTTCTACGCGAAATTGAATTATTGATCAAAACTCTGAGTCTTTGATACAACTAATTGCAAATAAAATGAAATGAAAAAATGGAACCGAACAAAAAAATGTGCGATAACAGAACCGGAAACCCTAAAAAATCGAATCGAACAGCTCCGTCTATAATTGACGTTATTAAACAAATCAAAACCTCGAGTCCATTCGAACGTTACGAAAACCTAACAACGAAAGCGCTGAAAAAAATAAATCTTATCCAAACTACTTGATTTGTATCGAAACAATTATATTACATAGCAACAACAGTATACGAGTTCAAGAAAAGAAATCCCTGCTAAGTAACGTAAAAACATTGATAAAACAGCAATTTCTAAATATTACAAAAAAGTTCTGAAAAGAAAATATTTGTGGAATAACTCACAAAAACTCACCGAAAGTGTACATGTTTATTTAGGAAACAGGCAAAGAACGAATGTCTGACCTTATTTTGATTCCTCAAACGAATATCTTCTGGAAGTAGCAGACATAAATGCCACAGTTGGTAAATCTAAATATAAAATTGATTGATCAGACCACAACTTATCTATGGTTTTCTGGTTAATTTCATTTAAAATGAAAAAGTTTAGAATATTTGAACGTAAATGTCCTCGTCAGTGCTCTTGAACTTTAAACTTTAAACATTCCCCAGACAACTTTAAATTCATAAAAATATATATTTATTTACACTCACTACTAAAGCGTGATCCATTTCGAGGTTCCCTACTTTTTCAAAGAAAAAAACACAGAAAATTCAAATTTTATGGGGAATGTTTATTATCCGTTCAGTCCAATTTTCGATGACTCGTTCGAGCATTTCGACTGGTAACTGGCGAATGACACGCGTGATGTTTTCCTCCAAGG
>JANSTU010023194.1:0-27839 GCA_027564075.1 Bolitophila hybrida
GATTTTAATGTTAAAAAATAATCCAAGAATATGATAATTCCGGATAAGTAAATCTCAAAAATATTAATATTTTGATGTTTATTCTCAAGAAAGTTATTCTTGTAATTTTTAATACCTGACACCTTAACAGTATTTGAATGTTATTCAATATTATTTATTTTAATATTAACGAATATTTAATATTGATTATATAATTAAAAAAAAATTAAAGTTTACTGTTTATCAAACATAAAATTCGGCCCTGCTTTTATATAGATACGCTACTCATGCAATCACCACACTGTGCGCAGTGCCATCTCTAACCAAATCCGCAATACAAACAGCGCATGAAGGGGCGGAAAAAATGTGCGCTCTCATTTTACATGCACATGTGTAAATAAAATATTTGTTTGTTCTGCTCAATCTGACAAAAACGCACAAATGATTTTAGTGACAGGATAATTTTCGTGTACACAAGCGAATCAAAACTAAAAGATTAGGAACTCTTGCTAGGGAAAGATTTATATACAATTCAAGTTAAATCTGTACTGTACAGTAGACAGTTATACAAACCATAATCAATTCGGATCAGTCAAATAAATACGAACAAATTACACTAAATATCAATCCTGAGCTCATTTACATTTTACATTATCAACTATGTAATTTTGTATGGACAATTATTTGATCCATTTTAATCATCAATAATCCCGACCTACAGAAATCAAATTAGAAGTATAAAAATATAATAGAAGTATTTAGACAGCACTGCGCTGCATGCGCTCATATTTGACGATTCGCGCACTGTCACGCACACTCACACACGATTCTCGCGCAACATCACACAGAGCACACACACTAACACAAAATTCACACACAGAGCGCGACGAGTTGTGTTTTGAAGAAACTGCAATCACACGATTTTTATTTTTTTTTACTCTGTGAGATAATTTTCCCTTGACTCCGATTAATAATCGAATATCGTAACCAAAGTTAATCGCGTCAAAGTCATACCGTTCATCATTAGATCGTGCTCATTTGCATAATAAAACATCAGTGTGCTCTTTGTCGTTTAGTCCAGACGCATCCTGGCGTCCGACATTTCCGCCATACACAATATTTATATATTATCTATATGTAGAATGTTTTGGTAAAAGCGCGAGGAGCGATTGAACGTGCACGCACACATACGCACGCGTGACAAACACGACAGAGGCGATCACAGGAAAAAAAAACACACACACACAAAAAAGTGGAAAATTTTTACGATGACAGCAGGAGTCCGAACGCAAGTCCATGCGTCTCTGCTGGTCATCCTTGTACACATTTTGGTAAACGTTGTCGCAGAGAACGGAGGAGCATATACAGAACATGATGCCGTACAGCTGCTCGGTGAGCAGCAACACATGATGTTGGTGTCGGACAGCGGACAAGATATTTCACATTTGGTCTTCGAACCGAGCATTCTAGACTTTGAAGAACTTCACATTGGCGATGCGGACAGTGATGTTGTTACAGTTTTTAACAAGCATCCAAATCGAAGCGTTTACCTTGGTTCAATATCCGGCAATGTACCGGATTTTTACAGTTCATTCTTCGAGGAGAAAGTCATACCACCGAATGGTAACACAACATTTAATGTTGTATTTCTACCCCGACAACAGGGTGCCATGCAGGCACATCTGTTGATTCATACATCATTTGGAGTACTAAACTATCTGGTGAAGGGTCGCGGAGCAGAGTGTATGTTTCGATTGACACCACTGGTTGGACTAAAAGCACCGTTTAATGCAACACTTACACCGGAGATTTTTTTGTACAATCCGTACAGTACACCGTTGCAGATTATGGAAGTTTACAGCAGCGGTGGACAATTTCAATTAGAACTACCAACCGGTGGTCCTGAGGGTCCACAAGCATTGTGGGCAATTCCTCCGTACAGCTCTAAACCAGTGATACGGGTTCGATTCACAGCTACTACTCCCGGTAATCATACCGCTTATATACGAATAAAAATATCAACTGGTGGACAAAATGATACTGAACTCCAGGAGGTCGTTATGGTTGTGCCCATTGAAGTGGAAATCGCCAATCAGCATGGTATCTATTCGGATACACCGTTATTGAATTTTGGTATCGGTGGCAGTGAAGATACAACGAAAACAATGTCCATTGATCTTTTTAATTCGGGTCGTGAGTCTTTGCGGATCTCAAGCTATGCCGTTGAAGGTGAACTGTCCACAGCATCGGGAACATCGTTGTCATTGCAACAACATGCTGATGATAAACTCGGACGTCATTCAACAATTGTCGCCACAGTCGACTGGACACAGATCACCAATAAACGTTACTTTCGTGGCAATATTATGGTAACTTATAGCCAGCGTAATGTGGAGAACGTCTATCGGGTACCATTTGTAGGTGAAATTATTCCGGGACGAGCATTTTTCAATACTAATCTAACAACATTTGGAACACTGTCCAATCAAAAGTCAAAAACAAAATCACTAAGAGATTTTGTGCTACAAAATCGTTTCGAGGTTCCACTGGCCGTCACGAATGTCACATTGCCCGATGACTGTGGCAAGTACTTTCGTGCTATTGGCTTCAATTCTACACTACTGAAACCAGGACAAGAGATGACACTGTTTCGCATTCAACATTTGGCTGCAGCCACAAAGAAGGCAACCTTGCGTCATATGTTGTTGCACACAAACGCCAGTACATATGAGATTCCGGTGAGCAGCTATGATGGTCTTCTGAGACGGCTGGTGCCAGTCGACATAAATGATGTACGTGCAGATGGAATTGACGAGAAGGTCATTAATTTCGGAACACTTCCATTGTCAACGCTCAGCGATATGATGATGGCATTTGTAAATGAGAATCCCATACCGATATCAATAGAAAAATGGAAGGGCAGCGTTGATGGTTCTGCATCGATTGTGATCATTTTACGTGGATGTGGCAGTCCCTTGATGTCATCACTGAAATTCTGTTTCTCCGTAGCACCGGGCGAATGGATCTTCTATCAGGTTTCGGTACTTTCAAATGCAGTTGGTACATTCTATGGAACATTTGAGGTGAACACGGACTACGAGACCATCACAACGGACGTCAAATTCTCAACGGCAATGGGCCGTTTGAATTTTAATGCTTTGCAAGTTAACGAGTCACAGTGCTTTCCGGTAAGTAGCATTTCTTTAAAATTTAACCTTTTAACAAATTGAATTATTTACAGGGTGGCGTATGCAGTATCAATGTTACGGTCCATTCAACATTTCTAATGCCAATGAAAGTGGAGGACATTCGAGTCAATGTAACTGGTGTTACCTATGATTTTGGCAAGACAGACTACGAGACAATTGCAGCAAATGATTTAACAAACGTTGGACGTTTGCAGTTCTCACCACGTCCAATATGTGGTCCAGAGTGTCAACTACAGTTGCCCGATCGTTGGTCACCAATTATAATCAGTAACAATTGCAAGCAGATGCGTCGTGACATGATCTACGATAAAATCGGTCAGTTCCGTCGGGCTAAAGCGGCTTTTGCCGCAATGTCGTATCGTGTGCATACAAATAAAGTTCGTCAGCAAGAGTTTAATGGCAGTGCATTGCTACAGTGGCCAAAGCTAGTTGGTGGTCCTGTTGAAGTGCCATACGTTCAGGTCGGTCACAAGATCGTCAAATACATCACTTTAAAGAATCCAATGGATCATCCGGTGCAGATATACTTTTCACTGCACGATGTTAAACAGAGTGGCAGTGCCATGACGTTTCCTCCGGAAATAATTGATTTGTGCTGGGATTGTTTTCTTACTCGAGAGCATGTGTTCTCGTTGACCGAGGACTATACAGCTGCGATAACACCTGCAATTGCAGCCACACGTATGCTAAAGATTCAACCAAAGGCCAGTACCAAAATTGCCGTATGGTTTTCAGCAAATACAACCGGTAACTATGCAACACTTTTGTATATACGGAATGACATGAATATATTAGAGGCTGTATGGGTAAAAGCACGTGCTGTTATGCCATTATTTAAATTTGGCAATCGTCGTCCAGGATCACATACAGCACTTATGTTTGAACTGACCGACAAACATCTAAACGACTGTGAACGGAAGAGACGCAGTGAATCAGAGCCGATTATGGTGACGGCCAAAAGAACGTTTACTGCACGAAATATCGGTGATGTACCAATTATGATATCGGCAATGCGTATTGGTGGTGAACTATGCGAGGGTTATGGTTTTCGGATGCTTGACTGTAAAGCATTCGAGCTTGCACCGAATGGATCAAAGAAACTAGAGATTGCCTTTACACCGGATTTTACGATGTCACGTGTGGTCAAAACACTTGTATTGGAAACATCGCTGGACTATTCGGTTAATTATACATTGGTGAGTACGATACCGGCCCAGAAGTTAGGTGTTTGTGCTAGAGCAGTACATAGACCAACGTGGGAGAGCAAAATGCATCAATTTGCATTGATTGTGCTAATTATGGCTTTTGTACTGGCACTTTTGGTTGCATATGTCGACACGGAAACTGTACTACGAAAGCATTTATTGAATATGGCCAAGGTCAAGGGACCGGTTCAGCCAACATTGGATTTGCGACAAATCGGACTGAACGGTACGTCTAGCACTGCACAGCTAGCAACGGCAACGGCAGAGTATTTGAATGTATCCATAGATAGTAATGGTTTCACTAAAATGATGGCAACACCAACGAGTAATGGCAAGAAGAAAACAACCGATAAAAAAAGAGCTGAAGTGACTGAACCTACCAAAAAATCGTGGACCTCTGTATTTGCTATCAAATCGGATGTAATGTTCCGTGAACCAACACCGCCACCACTTCCACTAAAGGTAATCGAACATCAAGAGGCCAAGAGACTTCAACAACTGGCCGAAGAGTCAATGAAACAACAGTCATCCATTATAAAACCAGAAGCGATTGTCGCAACAGAAGCAGTGGTACCACCAAATGTGGAAGAACCTCAAATTGTCGAGAAGCGAGTCTCGTTGAGTGCTCCTCCAAAACAAACACTGACACCACTGGCAGTTGTTGCTCCACAGCCTCCAGAGGTCAAACTCAAGGTTAAGCTTAATTTAAAGAAAACCAAGAGCCTTCCAACGCCTAGCGTTGCTGTAACCAAAGAAACAGAACAGCCTATACCACCGCGAGCTACAAAACATCATAATGCCAAGGTCGTACAAACGAAACTGACAAATGGTCATGCTGCCGGCAACCGAACACAGGTTGCTTCATCCTCGTCTAGTCCCGAAGCGAAACGTCAAGCAGAGAATGCTAAAGAACAATATTCTCCTGATCAGGAACGCTATCAGGCAGCTCAACGAAAATATGGTAAAACACCGGGACGCGAACGTAAGAAAAATGAAACTTCTCGTAAATATACTCCGAAGGCAGCCACCTACAAAGGAACAGCATTTCAATTTACCTCACCACTTACAAACTCTCCGGTTGCTCCTAAACCACCAGTTTGGGATATGAACAAGGTCAGCTTCAGCAATGTCGTAGCTTCTCAGATTCCATTGAACAAAACCAAACAGCCTGCACCACCGTCTTCTCCGCCACCTCCGCCATTGCCTGCACCATCTCAGAATAATAATGTAGCTGTGAAAAAAACAGTTTCCGTTGCTGCTGCACCGATAGAACCAAGAAAGGGCAGTGCTGCCTGCAAACGTCTTATGACTGCCGAAGATTTTGGTGTAGCTCCTTCTGATGCTATAATCGAACCAATAACAAATGGCTATAATAATGATCTCGGACCAATCGGAACACGCAAATCACCATCTTCGACACCCATCTGGGAGCCGATGTCATCCATCCAGAAACCCATCGCCACCATAAACGGCAATCCAAACAGTTACTTTTCGGCTCCATATCCACAATACACTGGTGTGTCAAACATGGATCTGGGTGGTACTGCAGGTCTCCTGGACAGTGTATACAATCAGAATGTGACACCAAAACAACGCGTCTGGGACTCTGCTTTGCTGTTGAACCTTTTACAGCAACAGTCACAACTACAACAACAGCAACAATACATACATCCAGCACAACAACAGCAATCCAATGATCTGGGTCCGCTTCAGGGACATTTCTCGAGTGTCAGTAGCGGTGTTAGCAATAGCAGTCTCTGGGGCGGTGAAGGTTTCTCGCAACCGGACAAACTTTGGTCTCAAACAACACCAGTGCGTCCGCCACCTGGACTGGCTCCACTAAACGCTCAAAAAGCGCTCGGACGTATATCAACAACCAGCAGCAATGAAGGATCCGAACATTCGAACCACGATGGTCCTCAGTTCGATATATTTAATTCGCTCAAAACGATTTGGTCATCGGACACATGGTCTAATGCGGGCGCCTCGTCAACAGACAAGAACAACAAGTCAACTTAGTGTGATATGTACCTGTGTCGTGTTCAAATAGTGTGTGTGTAAATAATTGAATTGAACTCAAAAAAAAAGATATACTTTTCCTGGTTAATTTTAAATTCCAAAACAACGCAACATGGAGAGCGTTTAATTTTTTCCAATTTTATATCTAATTCCCAACGATTTTTTTTATTAGTATATCATTTCTTTAAAATGTTCTCAATATTCTGCGAATGTTTGAGGCATATTTAGGGAGCCCACGCACACCACATAAAAGCCCTATGAGCTACTATGTTATCTATGTGAAATCAAAATGAGTTAACCCAAATAACACAGATACACATAAACACAAATGCGAATTACTATATAATTAATGAATTTATATAATTAACATTAATTTTTAACTGAACAGCTGTGAATTCTTGACGTTTCTGAAACTCAATATTTATATAATAATAACGTTCAGCTTTTTTCTTTTTTTTTTTGTTTAACACATGAGATTTTTTTAAGCAAGAGCCCATTTTTGGCCCTGTTTTATTTGAACTACTAAACAATTTAATTACATGGAGATTTTTTAAGCTGTGTTCATTTTGATGTGATGTTTTTAAACTATGTATGAATTAATTAAACAACACACAACAAACGTCTATTTTTATGCACCACATAAAATATATTATGAATATTTTATTTCTGCCATTTTTTACAAGAATTTTGCGCGACATAACACACACACACACAGACAACAAATTACATAAAACACTCAATAACCATTTTTGGATGTAATTAAAACAGTTTTTGCAAAAGAGAATTGAACTTTTTTTTGTAGTAGTTTGTTTATACATCGCTTTTCTCCTTGTACGAAATTACACCTTTTTCTATTAAATCCGGAATCTCGACGGCCATCCAAGGTGAAAGCTAAATATTAATACCAAATATATAAGAATGCAATGTGAATAAATGAGAGCAGTTGCTAACTTACTCCGAGTGCCATTGCATGAGCAATACCGAATTTGGGTACATTACGGGCCCACAGTGGCTTAAAGTGATCGGTCAAACAGATCTTGCCACCACGATACATTTTTGCCGTTTTTCCATCGAGCTCGGGCAATGCAATCTCCGGTGCCGTCGCTGGATATGTGACGGGTATCTACAAACATGAAATATTCAAATTTTTACTATACATTTAAATATTTGATTCCAATTAATACATCAAACTCCACGTCGAACTCGTACTTGAGCAAATTGTGCATGCACCAGCACTTGCCAAACCACTTGGTGCCCTCCTTATTAGATTCCAATCGGAACCAGTCTGTACCAGAATCTTTGTTGTTTTGCACATACTGCAATTGAAAAGGTATTTTATTTTCTCAATAATCATATGTTTCTATGATTATTACCTTGATCAGTGCCTGATATTCTTCCTTGAGTCTCTGAACCCATAGATCTTTGTCACGAGGTCCAGCTCTAGTCTGCAACAGCGGAATGCTGCTTAATGTTTTACGGGTGCTCTCGTCGACCATTCTGACGAAACTCTATGTAGAAATTCCTAAATCCTAGGTAAAACTATTAGATGGTTAATAAAATGTTCAATGTTGTGGTTCAAGATAAAAGTTACAGCTTACAGGTGATTTTGTGTATAAATATTTGGTAGACGATCGACGACGTGTCAGTCTGTCAACTGTCACATGCAAATGTCAGTGAAGAATGCGTTCACATGCTATTTTGGTTTTATGTTCTCGAATTGCAGATGACGCTAAACACACTAAGAGGTAATATTTTATTTGAATGAGTTTTGACAGGAGCATAAATTATCGCTCCACAACAACAATAACATGATTTTTGGTGAGTTTTAAAATCCGTTTTGTAATTTAATGTTGTTGCAATTTGACACAGTCCACAACTCCACAGACCGTTTGGAAGTATAATTGGAGCAGTAGTCTAGATTATTGGGGTCAACCACAACAAACGTCAAACTGCGTTAGACATTCTCTTACGTAAGCGCGACAAGCACCAAATCGTAAGACATCTCTTAAATATGTTACAAATAGAAATGTCATCTTACTCGAACATCGGCGACGCGGTTTAACGGTTTCGTTGCAATCGGTAATAAACAAACTTGTTAACAAATTGACATGTTGATGTTTTGTTATTGTGATTTGGCTAGGTCAGGTTGTGCTTCGCGTATTTAATTGCAGTTTTTTCAAGTTCATATTATATTATAATTTTATAATATTCTTTTTGTGTGTAAATTTAATTGTTTGGTTATGTTTTGTGTTTACAGACAAACAAGGAACGCGAACACACTTAAAACAGTACAAGCTGTATCTACAATATTTGGAGCTGTATCCACAAGTATAACGGGAGCAGGTTAGCCACAAATCCTAAACAAAATTTAGGTTTACCTTGAGCAGCAACTGGGTAGCAATTCTGTGCAAATTTTAGACACGCTAGCGTGTTATATGAAGCAACTATTTTTGAACGCACAAACAGAGAGTGCGTTCCAAAATAGTTGCTTCATTTGAGTAGCTGGCGTGTGAGAAAACAAATTTAACAGAATCGCTTCTCTGAACTCCTTGGGTGTTGGTGCTCAGCGGACTGCTGCAGACGAGTGGAAGAAGTCCCTGAGCCACTGGAAAACCCAGATCCGAGCAAAGGAACGATATATTCGTGACCATGGTGTGGGTACTGGTGGTGGTCCATGGTTCAGCGAGACCGAGGAGCGACTGTTGTCATTGCCTAGACGTCAGGTGCTTGACGGCAGCGGAATTGGTGATTGTGGTGGTGCAGTCGTAGACATGAACCAGGACGACTACCACCAAGTTAAACTCTTTTTAAAACGCAGTCCGTACAACAGCAGCAGGAGAACACAGTGGTCTTACAGGTGCAACGTCAGCCGCTGATAAGTTAAAAACGAATAAATACATTAAAAAAAAACATTTTTATAATGTGCTAGCAGGGGTTATAGCAGAGCAGATGATGCAGTAGACATCGGAACCGGGCCTTCAATACACCAAATGTTTGTTCGATGACATTTCTGGCTTTCTTGTGCGCAATATCGTACATGTGGGCGAATTAACATTAGTTTAGAAAACAAACACAGTATAAGACAGCGCAAATGTAACCTTTCTTCTTTGCTTCCACCTTCTGTGTTTAAAACTGGGGGTCAGCAAACAGCCAACCAATTGAAAACCAGCGTAATTTATAAGATGCTTTAGCTTGCCCATCTGCCAAATGATATCTGTTGTCTCGCTCGGGTGGCTGTACTATGGGCATAATGAATTTGGCCATAAAGTAAATCGAATGTATTTGCCAGTCAACTTCATCATCTCCGCAAGCACCATATGGAAACTCTTGCTAAAAGATTCTTGAGACTGTCAGAACACAACGTTATTCGACGTCGGCTTCTGATGGGAATGGCAAGTAGCTGCTTATTCGCTTAGCGCCGGGTTATTTGTAAAAATCTTTGCGAATATGACAGAGGAGTGGCTTAGGCTGCAGCGCTTCTTCATCCTGGGATTGTTCACTTTAAAAATATTGCCGAATTCCGTGCATCTGAAAATGTTTTAGATTAAAATAAATCTAAAACAAAAAGATACAACCACAATACACACACACTCAACATGAAAATTATGCACAACAACAACACCATTTGAATCTGTCAACTCAACTAGCACCTCTTAAATTTTGACGTACATACGACAAAGTACTGTCAGAATTAAGACAATCCTAAGCAACTGACATTTCTCGTGGTCTCAGTTAGGCCTAATTCTGTCAAATGTTAATGTTAACTACTTTGACGTTTGTTGTGGTAGGCCCCAATGTGTCTATATTGAGGATCCCTGAGTTAAAAGCAGACGTAACACATTATCTTCACAACAAATGTTCATGTATTCATGGACTCGCCATAGGAACGATGTTAATGTTGCCGAGGAGTGTATATAGTTCGATCGTAATCGCGATACAATTACCTCTCGTGAAGCTTCTTGTTTCAATATACTATATAATATATAATACTGATGACGACACATCTCTTGAAGCCCAAATTATGTCTAATTCAGACTTAAAGAGCTTTCAATGTCATTAAAAGTAGCTAAAGTTCTTTAAGTGTAACATCGTTCTTAATAAAAAGTATCCAGAGTACCGCTTGATGACGTCATCCGAAATCCATCATTTTTGTAACGGAATTTTCATTTTACCGTCCATATAATAATTTTCAATGATAAAAACAAAAGTTATACTGGGTCACATTACATCTACTCACGTACCGTATAAATTAAAGTTTGTCTTTATTGTTCGTTTGATCGTTTTTAACCTCACTAATATACCCTGCCAATTTGAATTACAATAATATTTTTGAAGATAATTAAGTGGGAAATTCTCTTAAATATGTGCTAAATATGTTTATAGTGTTTTTTTTTGTGAACTTACCATTATAAGTAAAACAATTAATGGTAATTATGTATTGTGTATAAAAACAGAGAGTGCGTTCCAAAATAGTTGCTTCATTTGAGAAGCTAGCGTGTGAAAAAATTGGACAGAATCGCTATTCTGTTTTTATTATTTATATATTTTGTATTACTTTTATTTCAATTATTTGACCATCTTACGAGTGAACGCTTTTTTCTCACATTCTCTTACTGACTGCAGCGCCAGCAGTGGCAAATATTATAATATTTATAAATAAACATTTTTAACGTCTACGTTGACATTTTGCTCTTTGACAGAGGAGTTGTTTTTTTTGTTGCTCTCTTGCCTCTTGGTCTCTTGCTGTCTGCAAGTGCAATCTGCTACTCTGCTAGCACGTGCGAGGTCGGAGGAAGATCACCGAAATAAATACTACTATTTGAATAATACATAAATCAAAGTGAAAACACTACCCAAAAATGACATTCTACAGTAATGCTAAAATAAAAAAATACGTGATAAGTCCTCGAGGAAAACCACTATTACAAGGTAATAAAAAACATAACCTAACTTTGTATTGTATTCTTTTAATAAAATATTTATTTATTTTTTTTTTATTTTCGCAGACAAGAGTAGCAATGCCATTAAAATGATGGAAAAGATGGGTTGGTCCGAGGGCAAAGGCTTAGGTGCTAGTCTTCATGGACAAGTAGATTTTATAAAAGCATCGTATAAGGATGATCAAGTTGGTATCGGTTTTGAAGATCGTAACGACCAATGGACACAGCACGAAAGTAACTTTACTGAACTACTAAATTCCTTTAAAACGCATGAAAAATCTAATGATATAAGCGAAGATGAAACTCGATGTGAAGGATTCGGTTTTGGTTTTAGTCAAAAACCAGAAATAGCAAAAGAGCCTAAGCTATTTAGTGGCATCTCGCTGGAGGAACAGTCCAAGAAGTCTAGAGCACGCGTTCACTACAAGAAATTCACACGCGGCAAAGATATGTCCAGATACTCGGAAAAGGATTTAGCTAATATATTTGGTAAAAAGACACTAGAACAGAATGTGCCACAGGCACATGATGAGGATGATGATGAAAACAAGAGATATGGTATTACTACAATTGCGACGGGAACGTCAATAGATGACTATTTCCGAGTGAAAATGGCAGCATTGCAAGAAAAGAAAAAGGCAGCAAATCCATCGAATAATCCGTTTGGTGCAAGCACCAAAAGTCTATCGAAAAATCCGTTTGGTGCAAGCCCCGCAATTAATGGCGAAACTAATACTGTTCTTACACCAATCTCATCATCTGAAACTCCTGTTGAGTCTGATTTGCCATTAAAAAAGAAATCAAAAAAGTCAAAGCGTCAACACGATGATTCTGAAGTTATAGTTATAGAGAAACCAGAAGAGATTCAACAAGCAAACAAGAAATCGAAAAAGTCAAAGAAATCAAAGGACTTGGAAGTTCCTGCTTCCCAGGAATCTGTTGACATAGTTGAAATCATTGATGTTTCTCCACCGAAGAAAGCAAAGAAATCAAAAAAAGAGAAAACTATTGTTGACGAAGTTACTCTTCAATTGCAGCAAAATACAAGAAAAAACTCGGTGGCTCTGCCATGGGAAAGTGTTAATGTTCAGGAGGAATCATCTGTCACCGAAGCAACATCCAGTGAAGCAGTAACCGAATTACCTTTAGACATTGTCCCTGTTCCAAATAATATTACCGATGACTTAGTCGACAAAATCGATGCATTCAAGAAGAAAAGTAAGAAGAAGAAGTCAAGCAAATCATCCGATCATAACAGTGAAGATCAAAGTAAAATTATCGAGAACTTGAATAATTGTATCGATACATTCCGACTGCAGAAAAACAAGAATCACGAGAAAAGCACAATCGCAGAGCAAATACCAGAGGTAAAAAATGATATCTCAATTGAACAATTTGTGCTAAATGTTTGCAATGCAGGTATCAAATCAATCGAGATGAAGAAACAAATGATATTACAACAGTTAGCGAATAAACAAAAACAACAGATATATTATTATACATTAAATCAATTTCGTGCCGAGATGTTCCGTTTCGTTGATCTGGACGGATTCAAATCTTCCAATTTGGCTGCGATCGAGGGATATACATTTGACGAAAATACAAAAATTAAAATAATTGATAACCCAACGGACAATGTAAAAATTAAGCAATTCTGGGAACATTCGTTTACTCCAAAGTACGTTTTATATAACCCACCACCACAACATTTAATCAAAAATAATAAAACTGCACAACAAGCTCGAAAGGAATTGCGTACAAAAAGACTATTCGTTCCGATTTAATGTATTTTCTGGCAAAATGGCATATTATCGATATAATAAACTAACTTTATATATAATTTAAATTGTGTTTTATTATTCAGTATAATTTCTCTTTTCACAAACTGTGTTTCATCTTTTATAGCGCTAGAATTGTATATCGTTTATAAATTCATGAGGGGCGAATTCGGATGTGTGTATGAGAATACAATACAAGTGTTTATTTTTGTGTATTATTACTTGTCTCTTGGATTCGATCTTGGAAGTATTCTAAGATTTTGCCAAACATGATTTAAATGTGTGTGAAATTGTAAGTATAATTACGATTTCTTTTGCGTACTATGTTGAACGACATTGTGTTAATTCTTGTGGAATCGTTTTTTTTTTGGAGTAGACTTATGATGTCGTATATAAAATAGATAGATATAAGTGGTTTCTTTTTGTAAAGTAGTCTGGCAAGAAGTGACTAACGCGGAGCTCTGCGTGAATTACGATTACCGGCTGGTGCTCGATGGGCTTTTTGCAGAGCAATACGCCTAGACCGACGAAGGCCTGCTGTGTTAACCATCACAGCCTGTGATCGCAGTCGGGTCGCTGCTGCATTACCGGCAATCTTTTCCTTGTATGTGGTCAAATTAACGTTACCATCCCAGGAACTGGTCAGTATCTCAGGCCTATGTGGATGCCAGTCAACATCTCGAACAATGTCCTTATGATTTTCGAGGCTGCTTACAATATTTCCGGACAGAACATCATAGACTAAAAAAATGTTTTTTGTTTGTATAATTTATGAGCAAATAAATTAGAAACTAGAAAGATCCTGCACTCACCAACCATTCGACCTGTTGCACAACCTGTGTAAATATATCGTTGACCGGTTGTTTCAATGGGTGAGAACTTGGCTCGAATAAGACTCTTCTGGATGCGATGTCCGCGGTAAGACATTACGCTCGTATCATTTGCCATCGGAGTGGTTACATCGTAAACTATCATAATATAAGAATTCTAAAAATGTTTTGGACAAATTTAGTGATACCTACATTCAGTGGGAACACTGTCGTAACGATAGTCCCAATAATTAATTCCACTGAGTGTGCGTCGCGTACGCATTGTGAATCTGGGTGAGTCTCGCTTCGAGAATACACGAATGTCCCACAGTTTAATACTCTGATCCTTAGAGTTTGAGATCAGATATCGACCGTCATTTTTGGAATCAATATAAGTGACACCATCAAAGTGACCAACTAGAGCACCAACCGGAACCGGTCGAGTTTCTCTGACACATCGGCGGTCCCAGATCTAAATTTGAATAAATTTAAAAGGCTCGAAAATATTTAAACAAACATTTTAACCTTAATCACACCATCATCCAGTCCGGTAAACATTATATTTGAGGTTTCGTCCAGAAATCCAACTGAATTCACATCATTGTTATCGGAGTACCGTTCATTTTCAACATCAGCCTAAAAATACTTTTTTTTGTAAAATATAATTAAATAAAATTATATTTCACCACATACCACCGGAATCCTGGTAACATTTCTTTCTGTTGATCGATCGTGTATGTATAGTGCACCGTCACTTGAACCTCCGATGATCTGATTACCACAGCCCGAGAAAGCCACAGAAAAAATGCAGAATCTATTTGTACCCAATGGAACACACTGGATATCTTCAGTTGAACCGTTTATACGGTAAATGTACACTGCACAAAAAATATACATTTAACATAAAACCAATAGTTTTTCGTCTTATAAATAACTTACAACAGGATGACCAAGTTGAGTACACTAAGTACTGATCGTCTGGACTGAAATCAATATCCAGAACTGACCAGCTAGCCTCTTTTGCCAGCAGGCTATTCACAATTGGATACGTAGGTTTACTAGAGTCGAACACATTGAAGATGTGATCTAAAAAAAATGTACTTATTATTGAAACGAACGTTTTAATTTAATAAATTTATCATACCCTGACTAGCCGTTATAAAGTATTTGCCGGACTTTGAGAATGAGCCACAGTAGACTTTCTTGCTCATTTTAGCAATTGATTTTGTATTGTTTGGCATAAAGTGATTGGTAATCTTGCAACGATCCGGTGTGGTGAATGCGCCAAGACCACGCTGAAAAAATTGTTGTTTTCATGCCGAAGTTTAAATAAATTTATGGAGAATCACATACCTCGCGTTGATTCATCATCTTGATAACGGACCAGTTTCCAAACGGTGTTACTTTTCCACCGAAACCCGACGACTGTTTTATATCTTGAAAGATCGAATTTGTCTGTAACAAGGAAAAAATATATCTCACTGAGAATAGTAGCAACCCAAATAAAGTAACACGAACAAAAATTTACAAATTTAGATAATAAAACAAAATGTTAACTATTATAACAACTACTATTTTTTTTAAAATGTATTTTAAAGAATTTGTATCTTATACGCAATACGCAATAAAAATCAACTAACCTTTAATTTTGTCAAATTCGGTTTCTTTCGAATCACAGGTAACATCGTACATTCGTGCCGCCTATTAAACAATTGAATTTGTCCACCATTGATAATTCGCTGCAAGAATGAGGCCACATGGTTTCCATCGTGTGTTTCATCTGACTCCTCACCAAATAGATCTAAAATATTATTGTCCATGAACATGTCATCATCTGAAAACACATTGTTCATGTCGATGCCATCGTCCGAATCCTCGAAGTCTGACATCGTACGCGAACTATCGCCACTAGGAATGTTCCCCATATAAATAACTGCCCGTGATCCGTGTACCACAACACGAAAACACCGTGCGTATGTGTGTTCCTTAATGCGTATTGTCTGCTTGTTTGAAATTATATATTATTGATATTAACGGTACTCTAACTATTTAATCTTACATTGTACAAGTTCCAAATCAATTTGAAGTTGATTAAATTAAGTGGTAGTATATAGTCCGATCAACATAGAGATTTGGATTTTTCACTTATTTTTTGCGTATTCGTTTGGTTAAGGTATCTCATTGGTGGCATATGAAATATTTTTTTCTGTATTCTGTGGAAATGTCACAGCACAGACAATAAAAATATAAAATACAATATGTGTAATTTATACTGCTGTCAGATTTGTGTGTGCAATGAAGTCAGATGCAATCCATAAATCTGATGCCCAGTCGACAATTTTTTGGTTTTTCTAATTTTTAATGGGAATATTATTTTTTGGGAAAAGGAAGTATATTTATGATGGCAAGAGATTGGGTTTTAATAAAAATATTCGTTTTATATTCATGAAAAGAAGATACATTTTCCCAATTTCGGAAATCATATAAAACGAAATTCATATAAAATGAATCCACAAAAAACGAAATCTACAACAAACGAAGCCCATAAGAAATGTATTTGATATTAAGTGAAAACAATAAAGTGGGAACATTATTTATTGTACATCGTGGTCGGTGCAGAAAACGTAAGAATTACGTGTTGTATCTCAAGTTTGAGTCTCAAGATGTATGGGGATTTTACAAAAATAAAGGTTTTTTTCATGAATAATGGGTTTTATGAGTCTGAAAAATATTGTGACACAAGTCTACCAAATGTGATTATTGCAGTTTATAGCAGAACCGAATATGTAACGCCACCTATTGAATATAAGAACACTTCAATTCAAATATTTAAAAATTTAAATGGATTTCCCGTTTGCCTTTGTCGTTTTGACTTTTGTTTTTTTTACCATTCCAACATTTAACGCTGGGACTAAGACATAAATTAAGTCTAGGAACGGATATATTTTATGTCTAGAAACGTCAAAAAATGTCCAACATGGCGACTGGTTGGGAACACGCACAAAGATTTTTCACTTTTGACATCTTCAAAACAAAAGTCTTTCAAAAATAAATATTATATATAATAATTCTATTTACACAATTACCAACAAAAAAATCCTTAGTATTAAAACGAATTAAAAATCATTGAAACAATAAAAACTCTCAAACGTCAAAAAAGTCAACCGCTAGACAAAAAAATAGCAAGGCATAATGTACGGACATTTTCGTAGACATAAATTATGTCTTGCCTTTTTGATGTCTCCACGAAAATTTGTTATGTCATAACATAAGTCTTGCAATAAAAAAGTCTCGTGGAGACCCAATGTAACACATTAATCGTGAATCTCTTGCACAACCAGCGCGTGTCTCCTTATTTTTTCAATTGTTGAGCGTTATCGATTTCTCTTCTTATATCTCTCAGGTATAATTCCGGGCGCCATAAATATACTAATAAAAAAGTCGTATTAGTTTGTCTAAAAATAATAATTCAATTGTTCATAAATTGTATTTTGAGTCTGTGTAATATGCGTACTAAAAAAGTGGTGGCTTTTTCTGGCATAAGTGGTTTCTGTAAAATATGCAAACGAAGATCGTGCCGCATATAGTCAACTTCCATGCTCAAGAGATGGCGTGCGGATTGTAAAGGTAAATGGGGATAAACGCTGTCAAATCTTCAATTTTGTTTGGTAAATTACCATAACAAAGACTTTAATTAAATGTATTACTTATAATGTTAGGTTATCTCACAAAAAGACATTATAAACATATTTACCACATATTCAAAAATATTACTTGTTTATGTGTTAAATGTGTATTTTAAATTGGAAGGGTAAATTAGTGAGGTTAAATACGATCAAAGAAACGATGAATAAAGACAAACTTTAATTTAGTATAACTTTTGTTTTTATAAACTTACAATTTTTTGTTATTTTTTGATTATTTTTTATACATTTGCCAAAAACAATAAAAACAACACTGCATGTATGTGCGTTGTATGGTAATGAGTTTGACAGTTTTTTACTTCACAAAATGTAGTTCCAAAATTTGGCACTGTCTGTTGCATATAAAGAAAGCAAGAAAAAGCATTGCTAAATTGTAAAATCTCAAGACTTGTGTGTTTTTATTGCGTTTACTTTGATGTATGCTATTTAAATAAATAGAGCTTTTGAGATTAGTGACCGTATTCTAATTCATAACGTGATTGACAAAATATTGACAAATATTACATGAATAATGTGTCAAAATTAAGCAAAAGTCACGTGAGATTTGAATTAAAATATGCGCACAGCTGAGATGCTCGATTTTTGTTTACGGACCCGACGTAAAATATATACGGTTAATTGTGTTGTGTTTTAAAAAGTATATCAGGGTAGCTATTCTGTGCACATTTTATTATACGCTAGCTACTCAAATAAAGCAACTAATTTGGAACGCACTCTCTGTTTTTACACGCAATACATAGAAAGAAGTGCGTTCAAAAATAGAAGCTTCATATGACAGGCTAGCGTGTCTAAAATAGGCACAGAAGCGCTACCCTGGATTTTATTTTTTTTTACATATAATTTATTACGCCAGATATTATATATTATACATATTCATAGAAATCTTAAAAAAAAAATATCAAGAGATTTCAAGAACTATGGGTTTTGTGAATTGCGAATCTAATTGTTATGGGTAATATTTATTGCGAGTTTTATGAATGTAGTGTTTTGAGATTTATGAACATTCTGACTTTAGGGTTCACGCTGTGCACTCATCCTGTGCTCATATTCTAATTCAAATCTCACGTGACTTTTGCATAATTTTGACATATTGCTCATTCATTATATGTCAAAATTAAGCAAAAGTCACGTGAGATTTGAATAAAAATACGGGCATTCTTGATGCGCTCAATATATTTAGTCACATTAAAGTGAATAGATGACAGCACAATTAAAAAAATGATGAAAAAAGAAAATTTACATATAAACTGAAGAGTTTAATGTATAAATGTATAATTTTTTCCAGACCATAAAATGGTACGTCAGTTTTCGACTTTTTTTTAGCCCTCTCTTCCATCAATAGACAAAAAATAACGTTATTTTGCCCCTATCTCCGACGGTAGTCCGTCGGATATAATTAAATAATTCAAGGTATTTCAGTTACATATCGATTGATATTCCAAGAAACCCAAGACTGCATATAGACCCCACTACGCTTTTAAAATTTAATTTTTCAATTTTTTTTTTAGTGACACTTATCACTGCCAAAATATGCTAATAACATTTTAATCCGACCAATTTTAGGCCACGTACAAAATTTGAGATGGTGACTTCGATTTTTTATACATTTATTCAAAATAAAATGTTTCGCCGGTATCAACAGTGAATGATTTGCAGATAAATTTGACACTAACCCAAAAAAATAATAAAAGATGAATTAATATATTATTATAAATACAAGGGCTGCAAAATACTTTACGATCAAGTAATTTTGTACAAATATATTTATATTATACATACAATAATATTTATACTTTGTTGTAATGCAGTTTGCCTTACAACGTACAAGATGACAATTTTTAGTGGCTGAGTAGCGCATTCAGTAAAAGTGACCCACTTTTTCGCTGCGAATAGCACTTTAGTAAAAGTGAACCGTGGGTGGTGGTTGTGGATGTTCGAAGTGTCCTACAAAATGTTTGTATTTATTGTATTTGGATATGTTGCCAATGACTCTGGGTGTATGTAATTTGGAGGTTTCAATATAAAATGGCAACACTTGATTTTTGACAATCTATAAATTATACAAATTGCAAACATGGATTTGTTTGTACACGATGATTTTAGTTTTTTTTATTATTATTAATATCAATATTAAGGATATTAATAATAATAAAACTAAAATCATTGTGTATTTCATCATACGAAAACCAATCAACAATAACCGTATTCGTTGTCATTTAGGAGTTTTTGCAATCCCGCTGTCACATATGCCATCAAATGAGTCTACAAATTAATTTAATTAAACGCTATTCAGTAAGAAATAATTTTTATATTACTTGATCTCAAGCTAACGCAGGCCACTCTTGACTGTTGACAACTAGCAATCACAACGAGCGTCCCGAGATGCTTTAAGGCATTTCACAGCTGACAGAACAATTTTGTATATTAAGTGACAGCGAAACAGACAGTTCTGTAATATGTCAAAAGGCAAAAGGCGGAGCGCGGAGTAAATATATATACACTGCGTAAATCATGTATCACCCACACAGAACATAGTGACAACAGCGCCAAAGTTGACCAACAAAATCATAATGATTTGATTTTGTCAGACGGTGTTGGGGAAACTTTTGACCTCGCTTTTGACTGTATGTAATGGATGCGTATGTTCATATGAATACATGCGTTTGATTTTGTGTGGTGGCCATATTTTTGACGGACTGTCAACAGCTCGGTCAAGAGTGCCAGTCAAGAGTGGCATGTGTGCGGCCTGCGTAAAAGTGACTTTATTATAGAACCGCTGTATTGAAATGTAGCAATCTCAATCATTGCGCACTTCACTTTGTCGTTAGTATGTCGGATGTCACAATTTAATTTTGAATTTATTTATATTATTGTTTTTGTTTTCTGGAAAAGTTTTTTGTTTTAAATTAACGAACATCTTGCATAGCACCTAAAAGAACTGCCTCAAACAATGAAGCCCGATAAGGATTACATCGACCATATAGCGATTGCCTCACATGTTATGCAAAACCTGGAATCGTTGACAAAATTGATCTATGACACAACCGCATTCGACAAAAGTCTCAGTCTGGACACATTCAAGGCACAGGAACAAGATGCAATCATTGAGATCACTGCTGATGAACACAATGCTCCCGATATTGATGCATCACCGGAAATGATAGATGCATTCTTTCAAGAAATGGAAACGATTCATAGTGAAATTGTGTCGAAATGTACACGTCAATCGATGTCAATTGCTTTCAAGAAACCAGTCGTTCTCCGATGTCCCAACACAAATCCAATACTCAAAACTACTGAACGTACTAACAAAATAGTAGACTTGTCTGCTTCAGATGAGTCTAGCACACAAAAAACACAATTGCTTAGCGAAGAGGTACTGAGCAAATTCGATACACTCAAGTCACAAAAAAGTACGGATAATATCCAACAGAAAATGGATCAGGACAAATCTATGTTCGGTAAACTACTAAAGAGTGCAGATAAACTAAAGAATATGTATGCTGAGATCGAACACAGTATAACTATGTCATCGGTTGATGCAGATGAAGCGCACAAGACTATAAATCCTGAAATTGCAAGACTGCTAAAGCTTCTGGCGCAGGTATTTATTGTTGAAGTATTGCCCAACTCTCGATAATAATATTATAAATGTTTCAGACCCTCACAGATATAGATTATATAGAGAACAACGCTGACATATTTTCGACAAAGCAACTCGTTCCGGTTGTGGCACCTATGCACGCATCTATTACTGAATTGCTGCAGAAGATGAACTTTTAGATTTATACCTTGATTAAATTTTATATTTTTTTTATAATTTAAAATTAAAAAAAAAATAAAAACAATAGAAGTATATTTAATTCTTAAAGTATAATTAAATAATATTATGATGTTGATGGGAATCAAAACAAACCCATGATAAACCACTTTCATAATAAAATCGTTTTCATTCAAGTAAATGCTGACACACATGCTGCTAACTTCAGTATGTTTTTCTAAGAAGTTTTCTTTTTGATCACGCATTTTCTCATCATTCAAATTCGATTTTCCTGTCGGTGCGGTCGACACCTTAAAAGTTCCGTGTAAAAATTTATAAAAAAACATTTATTACTAATAGATGAAAAATTAAATACCGATTTAAGAAGAAGGTTTCACAAAATGGCGCAACAAGAATACGAAGATGATTATTTTTTAGAAGAAGACAAAATGTAACGCATAATTTAATTCTAGTTTAGCTATTTTAGTAGATTAATGTAGAATCTAGCATGCATATTATAAATATTTTATGTTGTTTCCGTTTGACGCTTTTATTTATGTTTTTTGTGACCCCATCTAAAAATGTACTGCTCGTGCTCTGCTGTCAGCTGTAGTTGCTGCTCCTACTCACCCAATGCTCGAAAAAACTGCTTCGAGGACACCATGTGTGTAATCCAAAATGAATTCGCATAGTTCCCATATAGTTATAATCTCAAAAGAAAAGCAAATGTGTAAACGTAGACTTTTTATTCCAATCAGCTGCGAATATCGATTTTTCCCAGCTGTGTGTAGTGCATTTAACCGTTTACGGTAGTTTTAATCGCTTTTCACGCATAATCGCACTAACGTAGATTTATGTACTTTTAGATAGTACTAGCGCACTACCACAAATTCCTGTAGACCACCGAAGCGGCTTGTCGCCCCGCTCTCAAGTTTTCCACAAGTACACAATCCCGCTGCGTTATTTAGAATCAACTCTATAATGTTTCTTACTACGCGCAGAGCGTACAACAACGGACGCCAATCGGCTAAACCTAAAAACCGTACTTCACTGACTGATGCCCATTCAAATCATGGACTGAACCTGACGACCATCGAGCCGTAAGTTCTCATAAATCATGTATCGCGTAGTGTCTGTTCTCCAAGCTTTCTATTTGAAACGTTTTGTCGTTTTTTTCCAATTGTGGCGCACAGAACGTCGTCCCAACAGTCTATCATCGAGGAGAACTGTGTATTAGCCGCTGCTGCAGCCTCCGACAAGGATGATGAGGAGGAAATGCTAGCAGATACTGTCCTCTATCCGGGTGGCTGCAGTAATTACAATTCGATACTGTTTCAGCAGACTTGCCAGAAACAGGAGTTGGAGAGAATGTGAGTAATAACTAGAGACACCAAATACTTCTCGTGCGTCCTTTCTCAATTATGTTTTCGAGGTTTTGGGGCAAAATTCAATATTCTCGCGCTATCGAAATTACCAACAACCGTTATCTGTGTTTTGGTGCATGTTTTGTACACATGTGTATCGTTTGATATTAATAGTAATAATTGAAATTAACATAATTTAATAATATATTTATGAATCACAGGGGCATGACAGTTACTTCCGGTTCGGTTGTAATCAAAAAAGACCAGTCCAATCTGATTGGAATTAGTATCGGAGGTGGTGCTCCATTCTGTCCGTGTTTGTACATTGTACAGGTTTTCGATGGAACACCAGCAGCAAAGGAAGGTACCCTGCAGAGCGGTGATGAATTGCTTGGTGTTAACGGTGTCACGGTTAAGGGCAAGACAAAAGTGGCTGTGGCCAAGATGATTCAAGCAACATCGGATGAGGTTATAATAAACTACAATAAATTACATGCAGAGTCAGCACAGGGTGAAACACTAGACATTGCACTGAAAAAGATGAAGCATCGATTCGTTGAGAGTATGTCTAGCAGTACGGCTGACTCTCTGGGACTATCACGTGCAATTCTGTGCAATGATTCACTGGTGAAACGATTACAGGAACTGCAGGGCACCGAGGCAATGTACCGTGGTCTGGTCGAACATGCTAAAAGGTCTATATCTAAATTCTTACAAATTAAGACGATAATTTAAATCTAATATTTTTAATTTAGAATGCTCAAGGCATACTTTGATCTGCTACAAACCTACCAGGCATTCGGTAATTGTTTCGCTTCCATCAGTGTACGTGAACCACAACCACGAGCTTCCGAAGCGTTTCGCTTGTTCGGCGAGATGCATAGAAACATGGAAAAGGATGGCGTTAAAATGTTGAAGGCAGTCAAACCGGTAAAATGCAGTAAAACATTAAAATTATGGATTCGTTTTTTTTTACAAAATTACACTACAGGTCCTCGCCGATCTTGGTACCTATCTCACGAAAGCTATACCGGACACAAAGCTCACAATCCGTCGGTATGCAGACGCTAAATTCGCCTATCTTTCATACTGCCTCAAGGTCAAGGAAATGGACGACGAGGAGCACACATACGCAGCCCTACAGGAGCCAATCTATCGCGTTGAAACCGGAAACTATGAGTACCGTCTGATCTTGCGCTGTCGTCAAGAGGCACGAACAAAATTTGCAGGTTTGCGTAGTGATGTATTAGAGAAGATGGAACTGCTTGAGAGCAAGCATGCACGTGATCTAACGTGTCAGCTGAAACGCTTCATACAGGGTTTGGCCACACTGGGAACGGATACACTGGAACGACTTAAAGCGCATCCGAATCTATTTCCCGTTGAGGTTGATCTGAAGTCGAGTGCTTTTCAGTATAAATCCATAGTTCCAGCACAGTACGACGACGAGGAGGAAACCTCTTCAGAAACGGCTACGGTTGAAACTGCAGCCGAAGTTAAAGAGATTCCACGTCCGGCGATAGACGACATTTTTGCTGGATTCAGCGACATCGAGTTGAGTAGCGAAACACCGACTTCCAAGTCCGACGATACTGACAGTTTGCTCAAGGAACTCGGCCTGGCCGACATAGATCTGTCCGTAGGCTGTGCCTTCAATATACCAACCACAAAAGTTGATCTGCTCGACTAAACTCTAAACTGTCCTTATGTCTAGTCAAATAAAATAAAATATATGCGATTTTCTTAAATGTATTATTTGTTTGATTATATAATTTAATTATTTATTATAAAAAAACAAACACTTTAATCTTCGACCACTGTTATGTCATTTTCGCTATCATCATCCAGCACCTTGGAACGTTTGGCAGATGGTCCTGATTCATCGGCGGTCTTGCGTTTCTTTGGTGGACTAACCGGCGATGTAGCAGATACATTAACAACCTCTGAATCTTCCACAATACACATATCATCGTCATCATCATGATTGTTTACAACCAAACTTGGTTTGGCGGCTTCTTCAGCTGCAGCCGATTGTGCTGACGGAATTTCTTCTGGTTTCGGTTTTACGTGTTCTGGTTTAGCTATAACCTTGAACAGAGCATCATCATCACGTTCAGCGTCCTTGTGAAAGATCCTAATAGTAAGCTCATAGTTCTGGAAGAAATCGTCACACTTCAATACTGAACCGTCCCCAATTTTCATTTCAGACAAAAACATTCCTTCATTGCATGTTGTTTCGCCTTCTTCGGAGGAGATCAAAATAATGCCCAGACCTTCGACCATTACGTCCGGTTCGATCATATTAAGTGCTCCGATTAGAATTTCATCGCGGAATGCCTTTACTGTTATTTGTTTGGTGTCACACTGGAGCATGATCAGTGGTTTCTGGGAGCATACATAACATTCGGGATTTGGTGGATTCAAAACTGTAATTTTAATAAAAAAAAAAAGTATTAGATATGATTTTTATTAAACTAAATAAGATTTGCTTACATTTGTCTGGTACAAGGAACTGATTGCGTCCGTTAACCTTCAAACGGATGTACACAGATTGACATTTTTCGAACTGTTCCTGTAGTACCTGGAATGCTCGAAGCACAACGATACCGGCTGTTATAGCATTGGTTGTTGCAATTGCCGGAATAATATTACCAGCCATGGCTAAAAAAATAATTTATTATGTATTTTGTCAACAAGAATACTGTGATGAAAAACCTACATTTCACCTCGAAACGACTCTTCTGACCAATTCCGAAAATAATTGCACGAATATTGGCGCAAGCAGCGACAAAGTCCATACTGGCTTTGTCGTCCTTGTCCCATACCAAAAATTCGCCTTCACTACGTTTTGATACCTCTTCCTTTAGTGCGTTCACACTGGAGTTAAACACTTCAGTACACTCTTTCAATGACCAGATACGCTGATCCGGCAGCACACTAGCGGCTACAGCTGGAGCAACAGTTTTGGTATTGGACTCAAGCTGCTTGCCCCATACGATTGGCGTCGGTGGTCTACGTTCTTCCCAAAGATTCTCCATGGTCAGCAAATATTGAATGTCACCATCAAACAGTTTATTGAAAATCTGCTCAGGATTGTATTCAGAATGAACCGCCCAGTCGCGAGTAGTGACTTTCGAATTAGACTAAAAAAAATTTTATAATTTTATTTGTTTTTTTTTTTTGATTTAGTTGAAATAATCGAACCTCATTTTTATTGTCTTTATTATCGACCAGAGGATCTGAGCGATCTGGAGAAACATCTTCTTCTGCAGTATTTTCACCAAACAGTTGACTGAAATACAACAATTCAAACATTAATTAAACAAATAATCAAATAAAATTAGTGTAAAACATACTTAAAGAGATGTTTGGCCCAAACAATGCAGTGAATCGGCTCCGATGGAGTATTACGAATTGTACAGCCCGGGTACGATTTTTGGGGTGCCTTAGCCTGGCACTCATAGCATTGAGTTTGACCATTCTTGATTAGTTCCACTTGGCCATTGTAGCCGGCTGTGCCGCTCTCGATTAGTGGAATATTGGTCGTTAAACACATACGATTTACGTGATTACGAGCCTTACGATTATCCAGGGCATTCAGAACCAAATCAAAATTTTCATAGTAGCTCAGACCGAAATTGGATCTAATTATTAACAAATATATTTATTTAAATGAAAACCAATCAATAGAATAGTGTATACACTTACGTAGTAATAGATCCATGAATAGCTTTAATGTTAGCGTTGGGATTAAAGCTAAGTGCACTTTCGCGTGCGACTTCTGCCTTAGACTGACCGACATGTTCCTTGTGGAACAAAAACTGACGGTTAAGGTTGCTCACGTCAATGGTGTCCATGTCAATCTGCGAATAGACAAAACAATATTGTAAAAACTGCAAACATAACCTCAAAATGTATTCCTAATTATTATACTCACGATTTCAATGTTACCAAATCCAGACAATACTAGATTCTTGAGGATCTCGCAGCCAATGCCACCGGCACCAACAACCAAGATTTTGCTGTCAGTGATTTTCTTCTGCAAAGTCTCCTCAAAGACGCCGGCTATTTGTGCCGCCATTGTTGTGCCGATGATACAAGAAACTTGAAAACGCTCTTTATGTTTATTCGAAATCACCGGAGCCCGGCCTATATATTCAGACAAACAGTAAAACTATTGTATTGTACAAACTTGATACAAAACAAGTGAAATACTTTGTTTGTTTAAAGATTATTCTTAGAAGAATACGAGCACTTGCTGCTAGCGATTAGCGTCGGCGTTACAAAACTTTAAGTTCCAAATTGGAAATGATGAAATAATGATATATACAAATACACTGTATGACATTCGATTTTATATTAGTCAGCACAATTGTGCTGACACCACGCTGACATATACCGCTTACATAAATTTAAATCGACCGGGTAGGGAAGTGCGTTCACAATTTATTTGATGGTTTTGTATGAATATGACGTATTTTATTTGGTTAATCTTTTTTCGGTGGAAACTAGGAAATCATAAAATATGAATCCACAGCAAACAAAATCTACAACAACTGAATTCCATAAGAAAGGAATTCTCTATAAAATGAAAATCATAGTCGGAACATTTTTTATTGTACATCCTGTTTTAGATTGCCATATTAAGTCACATAATAGGTGGCTGTATGATTCACATTTTGCGCCCGGCAAAAGTATATATACCAAATTGGGTTGTGATTTAAAAGGGCAAACGAACGTGCGCCCATCTGAGCTACAGAGTTCATATATATAACCAAAGAATAAAAAATAGTAAGCACAATGGGCATAGTTTAGGATATGAATTAGTACAATAGTAATAGTATCAACTTAACGATTATAAATATGTCGTAGAACTGTTTTTAAAGTTCAGTGGATAATGATTTATCTGTGCAGAGTGGCCGAAATACTTGCATACGCAAAAACTATTATTCTCTCATTGGATCCTTTAATCCCTTGTGGGACATGCCGATGCCACACACCGGATTCATTGACCATTACGGGTTCACACGAGTGGCCAGGTCATGCTAATGTGCTGTTTGTGCTGTGCTACT
>JANSTU010023195.1:0-13171 GCA_027564075.1 Bolitophila hybrida
GGTTTGGGAGGACGGAATGAATATAACACACTGCATTTGACATCTGTCACTCAAACAACATGGCCGCAATGAGCTGTGAAAGTTCGAGCGTCCCTATTGGAAAACCGTTTATTTGATTCGACACGCAAATCTTTCTCGGGAGTGTTACTAAATGACAAGTTATTTAAAAAAACACAACCAAAAGTAACTTAACGACGTTGCTCAATTAAGTACAAAATGACATACGAATAGAGCGCCGCGTATCGACGAGTAGCAGATGTTTGTATTAAATTTGCAAAACTTTCATAGAAGTATTTATAACGAAACGATATGTTTATGACAGAATTTTTTTTATTGAAAATTATAATTTATTTTTCTCTTAATAATCATTTATTGTGAACGACGATTTTAAAATCAATTTTACTCAAAATAAAAATTACCACATTCAATTTAAAATAATCCCCACACAAAGTAAACAAATATCAATTTTTAACTGTGTTAATGTGATTTATTTGTGCAAAATTCTATTTAATATATATTTATATAGTACAAGTTATATTTCGTGCAAGTATGTGCATTTTGTGCTAGAATAAATTGTGCAAAGTTATATTAGAACATTGTTTATTAGTGGTAAACATTAATTCTTTTTTTTTCATATTTTATCATTGTTTTCCCATCTGTTTTATATAGTGTATACATAACAATAGTTTACCTAAGTTCTTCGGCATAAATTCTAGTATATTTGAGATGCTTGCATTTAAATCAATATCGCTCTGGACGTTTGTAAATCTTCTAACGTTTCTCTATGAAATTAACTTTTATCCAAACCCTGTATATTAAATGTAACAATGTGCAATGTATTACACATAATTCAATAAAATACAATGAAAACATATCCGAGTGTGGATCCTAATATTATCTACATAACAGGTGCAGTACAGTTTCACTCATTGTAACGTGCAGAATATGTATATCATATATCTTTAATTCTAATCTCTCCGATTTAAGCTCGAAAGCTCTGCAAAATTCTATCCAGTCAACGAAAAAAACCAACATTCCGAAAAAAAAGAAGAAAAAACCGTGCTTCTGCGCCACTTTTATACTTTGTGAACATTTTTTAATATAAAAAATAAATAAATAATAAAATTGGCGCTGCTGCTGCCGCTTAGTCAGGCCCATTTTTTTGCTGTTGTTGTTGCGGCATTTGATATATATATATTTTTTTTGAAACTAAATTTTAGCTGGAACATCAGCGTTCGAGCAAACAGTTATTTGATGTGTGTGCTTTGCATAATTGTAGTTATTTTAAATGCCGGTATCTTTTGCATGGACACCTTAGTTCTGGAACTGCTCGGGCAGAACGTACGAGATGTCGTCCCATGGATGACGGTACAGACCCTGCTTGAGACGCTTCTGATCCATGTAGTGACCAATAAAACCGATGCTGCGGCCCAGCACAAACAGCGAGTTAATAGCACCAATGTTTATATACTCCTGAGCTTCCTCACTGAAAAAAAAACAAACAAAAATATGAATATACGATTTTGGAAATAAATTCAATTAGCATACTTTGTGAATGATCCACAGTTACGCAGCATATCTACGAAAGCGGTTGCAATTATACCGTCAACGTTCAAGATCAAATTCGGCTTCTTGCTGGTGGTGATCTTCTCTACTTCCAGCGCATATTCTGTCAGCGGCTTGGACGGGAAGTTTTCCATCACAAACTCTTTGATGATTTTGACACGAACGTCTGGATTATTGATCGATTTGACCAAATGACCGATACCCATGATAAGTTGACCTTTCTTGCGCATACCATTCACGAATTCCATTGGATGTTGGTTCGAGTCGTATGCCTCGGAAAACTGACGTGCTGCTCCGTCCAAAGCACCACCGAATCGATCGCCAATGGTCAGAAGACCACTAACGACGGACGAAACAAGATCCTTACCGGCACGAGCACAAACAATAGTATTGTGAGCACCGGATACAGCTGGTCCATGATCGGCTGTCACCATTAAACACATCTCAAAGAATTTGCTGACGTACGGTGGCAGACATCGCTGGAACCACAGAAGAGAAATAACACCACCGATTCCGACGTTCTTGTTCAGTACATCACTGATTGGCATGCCGGCGTAGCTCAACTCCTGGCCACGCTCGTCACAGATGGATGTCATGAATGAAGCTGGCTTACGGATAAGTCCCAGTTCACGAGCCCAAGAGTAATCCATGGGTACAGTTGGTGGTGGTACCTCATCGACTGGCACAATCTGTCCAGTCTTTACCAGCTCAGCGTATACATTACCGATAAGATCACCCAATGAATCAAATGATTCTGGAGTGTAAGCTCCAGCCTCACGGAGAGCTGCATTCTTGGCTGTGGCCGTCTCGCGGTCAGAGTTTGCACACGAACCAGCATGACCAAACTGAACCTCAGACGTGAACATACCGGCACAGGTTCCGATGCACCAGGCCACCAATGGCTTAGTGATGCTTCCGTTCTTCAATGCCTCGCACACTTCATACTCTTCGGTGCCGCCTACCTCACCGAGCAATACAATTAGCTTGGCCTCAGGATCACGCTGATAACGCATAATGTGATCCATAAACGTGGTACCCGGATAACGATCTCCTCCGATAGCAATACCCTCAAATACACCGTCAGTAGCCTTTGAGATAATGTTGTTTAACTCGTTAGACATACCACCCGAACGTGAGACATAGGCCACGCTGCCGGGACGATAGAGCTTGGAGTGCAGAATATTGTCCAGCATACCACCGGTATTACCGATCTTAAAGCAGCCAGGCTTAACACCACCAACGGTGGCCGGTCCAATAATTGCAACGCCACGCTCAGCGGCCAGCTTGTTAAGCTTGCGCGTCATATTCTCAGGAATACCTTCGGCAATGATGGCAACCGTACGAATCTGAGGATAGTCCAATACTTCCAATGTACTCTCGTAAGCCGATCGCAATGAGGCAAAGCTGACGAGTACATCGACTTCCTTGTGCTTGGTAATAGCATCCTTCATGCTCTTGTAAACCGGAATGAGTACTTCCTTGTGACCCCAGTAGTACTTTTGCTTGTGATCACCAGTGAAAGGGTAAACCATTGCCTCGACTGAGGGTTCGTCGCGTCTACAAAAAAAAAACAATTTAATATATTATTTATGTATAATTACTACAATTTGAATATACCTGCAGATAAAATCAAAGTCAAGCATCGACTGAACGGCGCGTGTCTGCATACCCCATACAATTGCCTTGGTGTTCTTCGAGAAGGTCTGCTTGAATTCACCGCCGGTGCTGTTGGCCGTTGTCTGAGCATGTTGACGAATAGTTGCGGAGCCTGTAGAAATAGGAGGCAGTTTAATCTCTGCTTGCCTAGCGGCAGACACGGCTACACAGTGCGCGGAAGCGAAGAGTGGGCGCAACAGGAGAAAAAAAACACAGAATCGTATGATAATTATTGTTGTGGTGCATCGTGTATTTGTATGTGTGCGGTGATTGTGGTGGACAAAGCAAAAAAAGCCATATTAGCTAAGGATACAAATCACCATGTGCATAAACATACCGTTAGTTGTGGCTGTGCTAGAAGCCTCCTGTTGCTGTTGTCCGGCAGGTAGGAGGAAGTTAGCGGTAGCAAACTCTACGTTGCTGCTCTGGGGAATCGGACGAGTGCCTAGAGCCATACCACAAATGGAAGTCATGTGAGTCTCGGGTCCAAACACAAACAGTGGGATCCCGAGTGTACGTCCGAATTCACGCATCTTACGCAGACCTTCCTGGTAGTTTGGTCCGGCACGACGTACAAAGATTGAAATATTGTGCTCAACCAATTTGGGCTGGAACTCACGCAGAGCGGTGATAATACCTAAATAAAGAGCACAGTTTAGATATTTAGAGCAATTTTCATCTAGTTAGATAAACGCACCTCTGAATGTTGCAGCCACATTGGTGAAATTAGCAATGCCTCCTCCGGTAATCAGAATCTTGCCCTTTGGGTGTTTCGGCGATGAGGTCATCAGATTGAGTACGGTTTTTGCGTACTCGTAGGTTTGATGCTCTGATGGAGCTCCACTGTATTCACCATAGTTGGCCAACTCGGAAGCACCACCCAGATCACAGATAGTATCGGAGTAGATGACACTAGCACCGCCACCGGCAACCATTGTCCAAATGCGTCCGTTACGATTCAAAATTGTCAGCTTAAGCGAAGCACCACTTTTGGCGTCTAAATCAGCAATGTATGCCTCCTCAGGCAACAGATCACGTCCGAACGGTGGTGGATAGTCAATATCACCCCATTTCGGGCGGCATATAAAATTGGCGGTCGAATCAAGCTTAGCGGCCAAGTCAAGAATGTAAATTGAGTCATTTGTAACTACCAACGGATTGATTTCCAAATAGGTGAAGTACAAGTCAACGTACAGCTGGTACAAATGATAGATGAAATCAGCGACACGCCTGACAAAAAAAAACACACACACAATTAATATTCTGAAATGTTAAAACTACTAAAACTCTCACTTCTTCTTGGCTCCGTCAAGAGCGCTCAGTAGCTTCTTTTCAATTTCAGCGGCTGTGATTGTCTGATCGACGTCCACTTCCAGCTTAACAGCCTTGGCGTCCACATCACCAATATCCACACCACCCTGATGATGGAACAGAATCGAATCACCGTTTCGGTGCGAGTAAATGCATACGTACGCCTCTTCGGTCTAGAATAATAAGAACGATTAATAAAAGTTTATTGAAATATTACCAAGCCAAACGTACGTCTTTATGTGGAATGAAAGGTTCAATGATGAACGTGCGTAGTTTTCCAACGGCTGCTCCGATCGTCTGGTCCTTGCCCATGCGTTCGGTCACCCATTGTTTGACCTGTGCGAGATTCTTGTTTACAGCGATAAGTCCCAATTTGCCACGACGCTTAATCAGCTGATCGGGTTTGACGACAAGTGGCTGGAAAAAATACAATTTGTTATATTTAATAAATTATTATTGATTATGATTATGATATTGTATATTAAAAATAAAAAAGGGTAAATGACCTGATCAGGATTAGAAGAAAACATACAGAAAATCGTCATTTTCCAAGTTAATTTTGTGAATTCTGACTTTCGAGAATTGTCATGTCGAATATTATATTATATTATATGCTTTGATCAAAGATGAGACTCAGACAAAGAGAACCGCCAAGGCTTCTATGAGTACCCACTAAGTAATCTTAGAGGGCAAGAGCAGATTTTTCTTATAAAATGTTAAATGTTTGTTACTTATCCAGGTACCTCTGCAAGCTGCTCTATGTAATTCTGGAAGTTGACAAATTTACAATCTTCCGATCTGTGATGTATCACCGCTGTCTGTACTAGAACCACCAGGTTGTACAGCTTTTACACGCCCTGGCGTATCAATCCCAGCCAAAGGGGTAATTTTCGTATTGTTAGAATTACATAAAAAGAATCACTTGGTGGATATTCATCTGATCTCGATCGTTAAAGAGTCTGGAGAAATGATCGAAAAACGTTATCGTGCAGCAATTTGTAGAATACCAGAAACACAACTTGATTCCCTAGAATTTAAAGAGAACAAGTATCTATCGTTTCCCAAACTATTGGAGATACGACAGAACCTGGACCACCACAATTTCGATCTAAATTTAAATCGACAGACACAAATATACAATCATTCATTTATTTCTAAATTTATATATGACTTCTTGTACACACACTTTTATTCAATCTCAACAATATCTCGCCAAAAACGTAATAACTAACTTGAAATGACCACAACAAAAGCTAATCAGTCTCAATTACGCGAGTGTAATGGAAATCATTTTAATCAAATTATAGTGTACAAACAATTCATTTTTATATTGCTTATGCGCACGTATTTTATTTATTTAGTTTGCCTATATAGCCTCAATTTAACTCGCAATTCCACTATTTTCAAGCGTGTGTGTGTTTGTATTTGCGTGCGTGTTCAGTAAGAATTTGGAGTTGTGTGCCCTATTCGAAAATGACTGTATGGATGTATGTGTAAACATTTCAACTTACGACAGTATCTACGAGTGTGTAATGTATATGTTAATCAGTGACGTCGTCGCCAAGACAAATAAAAGTCGCGCGATGCGACGTGGAACGAAATAGATAAACTGTGCGTATTTCTAATCTTTTATTAAGACCAATTACCTATTTATTAGGGGTCACCGTGGAAATCAATATATTCTAAATTATTATCGACAAAATTAGCACATCTGCAACAAATTGCGATAACGTGCGGTCGTTCGATGATTTCTAGACTCTGTAATCGCGGTGACGACTGTGTAATATACTAAGCCTACTTTTGTGGGTCGAGAGAATCGTATTACGCAAGCATTGTGTAATTGCGATAGCTTGTTATTGTCCTTATCATCAAGATTATACGTACGTACACTTTATTATATAGGGGTCACATAAGCACAACCTGTTAACTGGCGTCATTGAAAGCTTTTGCAAAATAAGAATATTTATTTAAATAAATTTAAAAAATCCATCAAACGCTTTTAATGTGCTAAAACAACAAAAGCACGAATCTATCTGAATATCTGTTTAGATACAACCAAGGAGACCTTTACTTAAACTCAGTCACACATATTCTAACAAAGGTCAAAGAATGGC
Organism: Bolitophila hybrida; assembly: GCA_027564075.1. Lineage (NCBI taxonomy): Eukaryota > Metazoa > Arthropoda > Insecta > Diptera > Mycetophilidae > Bolitophila > Bolitophila hybrida. The sequence continues at coordinate 6,648 of JANSTU010023195.1, forward strand.
TAATGCAAAGGACGTCACGATCCAAGATTATTTTTTCACACACAGACTATGTCTAAAAGGTGACTTTAGCATACAAAATCGTGAAATGTTTTATCACATCGTAAATATCGCTAAGGAGACCTTTATAATATAAGCGTATTCGATTTTTTATTGTATAACCGAAAAAAAGCACATAGGGTCACAACTACTTGATGTTTGTAATGTAAATGCGTACATTTTACGAGCTATGTGACGATTGACATATTTGCAAATATTCAAATCATTGGAATCTAATTAATGTAATATTGTACACACATACAATGTTAAAGGTTACGCCCCTCAGCAAGTTAGTTAAATTGTTTGGCAATAGGTTGGTATCATTACCCGTTAAATTGTCTTCCAAAAGTTTATAGGTGAAAAGAAGACATATTCTAATCGTTCAATTACATTTAATTTTATTATCGAATTTAATTGTATGCAGATTCCGCAGATTTATATGGAAAAGACAAGGTCTCTGTTGTCAACGGTTTATCCATCAGATTTCATCTAGCCTTATATAATGAATTATTATTTGTTGGTAACATTTCCATTTGTCAACCAGCTCTTCAGGCAAATTTTGCCATCATTGCTACAAGTATATTGGCAAATTGAAAGTGGGTCCAGTTTTTCAGGTTTAATATTGTGGCAAATATGTGCCAAAAGCTTGTTCGACAAAATATTGTCGTAGTTGTAAATTAAAACATTTGCGAAACAATTTTTGTTGTAATTCGTTTTTGACCAGCTAAAAGCTTGAAAATTTCAAACATTTTTCAAAATGAAAAACGGATCACAGTTTCGTATTTTGTAGCAAGAATGGTCAAAAAAACTGTTTATATTTTCAGGGTTAAGATAATTGGTTAAAAATTTTGAGTCAGTCGCAATATTTTTTTTTTTATTTTATAAAAAAAAATATAAATATTTTTAGTCGAAATGCGGTGTGAACGATTTGTTATAGGTCATTTTTTTCTGGCTTGATCTCATCTCACTCAAAATGGGTAATTGCTCAGAACATCCAGTAATATTTTTTGTTCAGGGCGTAGACTCATCCGCTAAAATACACAATCCGATGTATTTTATATAATAAAAAATATACAGTACATACACACTGCTACATAGTATGGTATCAAATATTTCTGATGTTTTATTAGTAATTTAGCAATAATTTTTTATGGAGGCAATAAACGGCTCAGTTTATTATTAATTGAATGGTATTTCACCTACAGTAAAATATGTGCGAAAATTGCGACAAGGCGCACTACTAATGTTGTAAAAAATGATAAAACAAGTTGTACTTTGTAATGGGATAATTTTTCTATCGTTCCCACCGGTTTGTGTGGATTGTGGGTTAGAGTGGGTCGTTTTTTTTCAATTTTGAATGTTCGTTTGCGGATAGGGCCCAAATGTTGCAGAATTAAAATTAAAAAAATGTTGCGTTTTTTTCTTTTGACGTTTGTCGCCTGCGCATTGCAGTTGAAAACTCAGTATTTTTGAAAAAAAAAGAGAGGAAAAATTGCAAATATTTTTGAATATATATATTTTTAACAGTGTACAATTATTTTAAAATCTTTAAATTTTTATTAAAATCAATTTTGAAAGTTATTGTATTAAAAAAAAACAGATCAATCTTTTTATTTTTTTCAGTAAACATAATTTTTAAAAATTTAAAAAAACACTTTTTTAATTAATATTACATTTTCTACAACTTTCTAGAACATTAAAATTCAAAATATATCAAAACTTATCTTTCCGATTTTTTTTTTCAATAATTTTGATTGTTGCGGAATCGACAAACGTCTAAAGTCATTAATTTTTATTTTGAAACTTTTGGGCCCTACCCGTAAGGAAAATTTAGCTTTTCAAAAAAATCCCATACCAACCGTTTATAAGCGACAAATCCTATTGTGGGTGTCGTTAAGTTGGAGATAAAGAAGCGAAAGTAGAAGTATACGTTTTCGACATTCTGAAAAATGACCGACTCCTTTTTTTGCAGTGAATCACGAGAAGAAGCAAAATTTCGAATTTCCATTGTATTTTAAATAACTTAAAAACTACAATTTGAAATGAAGTGGAATGATTTTTGACTTTGTTTTAAGGCCAGAGTGATACCAATCCATAAGAATACCCGTTCATTTGGACTTAGTGGCTTCAGACCTATAACACTATCTAAAGCTCTAGAAATTGTCATAAATAATCAAATTGCTACCTTTATTCATTCTTTAAATCTAAATGAATTCCAATCGGGCTTTAGAAGTAATCACAGTACTTCCATGACCCTTCTCAATGTAACAGATCATATTTTTAAATGTCTCTACCAGAAAAAATGTACAATTATGGTTCTGCCTTTAGCACAGTTTCTCACGATCTTCTCTGTACAAAGTTATCCTGTCTATTTGGTTTTACTTCCTCTGCTGTCAATCTCATCACTAACTATCTTGGACAACGATCTCAATGTGTTGATATTAGTGGCAATTTTCCTCTCATAAAAAAGTAATCTCGGGCGTTCCGAAGGGTTCAGTACTTGGTCCACTACTCTTTTCACTTTTCATTAACGACATTTCCAATATTCTCTCCAATGCGACCAAATACCACCTGTTTGCTGATAACGCTCAACTTTATTATTCATGCGAAAGTAGGATACCCCACTCTCAAATTGATATTATTAACAATGACCTAATGGCGGTTTCCAATTGATGTGCTGCTCAATTGTTCAAAAACCAAATGCGTACTTTTCTCCACTTCTCGTCACTCGATTTCCACTAGTTCTCTTACACGTATCTCTTTAAATGGCCAATCACTTGAGTGGTCGAGTACTGTGAGAAATCTTGGACATATTATGGACAACAGATTAAGCTGGAACGACCACGGTATGTCTATCCTATCCAAAGTTCTTGGTGGTTTGCAACGTCTCTGGGGACATTCCCACCGTATGTCACATGCTACTAATAGACTAAAGCTTGTAAAATCTCTATTGCTCAAATCAAATCGTACTTGTAATATAGCAAAACCTCGTAACTCTTTTCTGTGTACATAGCTAAACACTATTGTTATTATATTGTTTAATAACTTAAGACCACTGTTTTGAATTTTTTTTTTTTTTTTTTTTTAATGGCGGTAGTTTGAGCTGTCTCATAATAGTTTCGCACTAGTAGTTTCTGCGGTCGCTCGTCGGCGGTTTTGTTTAAATGTTCGTCTCATTTGTAGAAAATAGCATATGTTTTTAACGTCAGCAATCATTTTTAATCACTTTAAATCACTTTTTCCCTTCAAAAACACGCAATAAATAATTACAGGCCTCCCACGCAAAAGAAACTATAAAAAAGAACTTTTTTGGCATTTTAATTAAACCCTTTTTTAAATATACAATGAATTTGATTTTTTATTAGAAAACAATAAAAAATAATTAAATTTTATTTATATTTTTTCTGCAATTTCTGCAAGTTTTTTTGGTCAATTATTGTTTGTTTTATTAAAGCTGATTTCTATCTTAATGTCGACTGGCTTAAAGCTATATGCAAAGATTTGTTTACTTCTGCTATGAAATTTTCTGAAATTCTACGCCGAATTTGAATTCTCCATAATTTCAGATTCAATAATCAGTTTTTCGTTTTTTTTTTTAATTCATTAAACACATTAATTAATTTTTTTTCGGTTGGAATAAATTTTAAGAAGTATTCTTTGAAAAGTAAATAAAATGTGAAATTTATTACTTTTTTGAAAAAAAAATTAGGACATTTATTAATTGTTGTTCTGGTGGCAAAATCAAAACATTAAATTTTTAAAAAATTTTAGCTTATTAGAATTATTTTTATTGTCGAATTCGAGTTTTTTTTTTTTAAATTGTTCTTTCCAATACTTACAATTGGACATCACTCAAAAATTCGAACACTTGTGGCAGGTGGCTTTGTATATACGATACCAATTCGATATAACATAATTTCATTTCTATTTTTAATACATCTAGTATAGGATGTAAACTTCAAGTCCCAATATTTAATATTCAATTCAATTCAATATTTGTATATATAAATAATTTAGTTGGATGTGATTAAGAGCACTTCTACAATCTACATACTGAATACTAAAAAAAAGGAAAAAAGAATTTTCTTTTAGAAAAGAGGATTTAATATAAAAAAAGGTAAAAAAGAAAAAAGAGACTTGTAAGGCCTGTAATTTTGATGCAAAAAAGAAGGTTCGGTTTAGGACTAATCCAACCTTTTTCACATAAAGGCTCGTCGTTTACTGATGGCAATATCGGCGTTATAATTTCAATACCACGCACGTGTTATAGATGAGGCCATAAGCTCAAAAAACCATACCTTTCAATTTTTCGGCAAACAAATAAACTCTTTTAATTCTATTTCTAGTTCTACAGCTAAATTTTTTTTTTATGATTTTACAGTTTTTTAAATAGGGATTAAAACGACTTTAGGCCGCTCTAACTACCAAATACGACATATTGAGCTCTATGCGAACATTTTTTTGAATTGAAGCATTTTTTTAAATATTATTTTTTCCATTTTTTACAAGGAATCATGAAAAACAACTTTTTATTTTAAACTGATCAATTCGTCAAAAACTTTGTCAATTTTTTTATTATTGAAAATGATATTGTCGGGAATACCGATGAAAAATGTGTAACGAAAGGTGACATTTCTTCGGTAAAAAATCGTCAAACTGTAATTAAAAAAAAAAATAAAATAAACACAAAATCCAACATGCGAATTTTTAATGATAGGCCTCTTTACTAGTTTAAGTTGATTTCGAGAAGGCGATTATTATTTCGTCTTCACGAAGCAAGTGAAAAGTTATGCTTGTTTCATTTTGGGGAAAATTTATGGAGAAAAGTTCAGAAAGAGCGAATAACTGCAAAGTACAGAAACTACGAATCATTTGCTCTTCAAATAAGGATGGTAAAGAGTTTAGCATTTGTACCGGCGGAATAAGTCTCAGATTATTATTCTTGCTTAAATAATAATTTTGATGACTACTACAGCAGCCTCTTTATTCTCCAGACATTTGGACATTAGAAGACTCTACAAATAGTAGTGAATACTTCCCACGTAAGCAAAACAGTGTAGACACTGTTTTACAGGTCGCCGTCTCAAAGTAGTCGTAGGAAAACGTCATGCTGGAAACTACAAACTAATTTCCGATTTATCTAAATAATTAATTTTGTCGAAAATGCAGGTAGAAAGGGGAAGATCTGGGGTGCAAATACGAAAAAAAGAAATCGGTTGCAAAAAAATCTGAGAAAATAAAAAAAAAATATAAAAATAATACAAAAAGTTGATTTTTTAGGATTCGTACAACTTAGCTCTTATAAAATTATAAATAAATAAAATAATATTTTATAAATGTATACCTTTAATATATAATTTAATTTAATTAAAAATGAATTATTTTACAGCATCTAAATAAAATTTAATTTAATTTTATTAAAAATTACCCTTAAATAAAAATAATTCAGTTAAATTTTCCTATTCAGTTATATTAGGGATATTGGACAAAACCTATTTATATTTTTTTGATATTTCCATTGAAAAACTATTAAATATGAAATTGAAAAAAAATCCAAACATTGAGGAAGTACACCTTTTTTCAATCATCTAGCTATTGTTGCATCGAAATTGATAAAAACATTAAAATACATAAACAAAACTATGTTAAAGTTAGTTACGAAAAGGGTAAAAAATCTTCTTCACTTGTAATTTGTTAAAAAAAAAGATTCAGCGGTTGTTCGACTTTACATACATTTGGTTTTATTCAAATGTGAAATTGATTGCGAATAGCAATTTTTAATTTCTGTCCGGACTATAGAACCAATTAACCTGTAACCTCTGGCTCAATAGCTTCTCAAAATTATTTTTCAAATTCCCTATTTAAATTCGAAATATTTTAACAGAATTTCAATACTAAAGCATATTTACAGACAGTTTCGATAATACTCACGTTTGTCTCCAACCATGGATTGTTTGCAATCAGATCCGTCCAGTTAGTCTTCTCGGTGACGGTGGCGAATTTACAGCGTGCCGCACCAGCACCGCCGTCCAGCAGTCGGTTAAGCAGGTCCTTGCCGGACGCCTCTCGAATAGCCTTTGCGGACATGTTCGATATCGTTTACTTGAAGTCGTCTGCAAAAGCAGAAAAAAAACACAATGTTACAATTATAAATTTAATTGCACTTATTAAATATTATACACGAGAGCAGACACAACAAAAACTGTGCTAAAACAACGAAAAAACTTTCATTTAAACATCATTCTTTACAATGATACAACGCCGCCGATGACGGAGGCACATACCTTATCGCAGACACTTTAAACACTGAACGCAAGTCTTGCGCTCAAAGACGCGGAAGAGTCAACGTAGCGTATATACATTTTATGTTAATGTGTGTGGGACTCGGGGAACAGGTTGGTGGCTTCAAGCAGGGGCTTTTGTTGGGTGTTAGCAGTAGATTGCAGCCCGTGGGATTAAGGATTTGGCAGGGGGTTGGAGTGAGCGAT
>JANSTU010023206.1:0-13169 GCA_027564075.1 Bolitophila hybrida
CAAAAATATGCGCATTTGCCCTGCAAAGTTGTTAGAGTCGCGTCAGGGCAAATAAGGACTCCTAACCATCGGGGATGCGTTGTGAGTGTTAGAGCACAGTAGCTCCAATAGGAGTAGCACATCACAAACAGCAGATTAGCATGATCTGACCAGTCGTGTCAACCCCTAATGGTCAATTAATCCGGTGTGCGACATCGCACACTGGCCCTATGTCCCACAAAGGATTACAGGATCCAATTAGAGTTCTACAATTGTATTTTCTCGGATTTTACTCAATATATATTATCTAAAAATTACTGACTAGAGAGGCTTGAATATACATATTTAGGAGAACAATGCATAAAATATTTTTTAGATTTGTTTCAATTGTTCATTATTTCTACAAATTTCCAATATGGACTAGAAAATAAATCGAAAATTTCTCGAATTTAAAAATTATTTTACTATATTAGGGTTTTGCTTAAATTTAGTACGAATCGACTGTCAGTTTTTGCTCGAAAATCGATCGGATAGGATTAAATGTCATTAAATCTAAATAATATTACATAATTTCTAATTACCTATAATATAATATATATGTCAAATGAACCGCGACCAACTTCACGCAAAACGCACATTTGAACAACAAAGCACATAAATAAATAACAACACATATACCATCTCGCCAAAAGAAAGTCTTTCTATTGAGGCACGCATACGCGGATGCACGCCAGCGTTCCTCAGAATATCGCGATGATTATAAATTATAACATAAATATAGATTTATATAACTGCAAATCAATTTGGCGGAAATAATTAGCTAGTGCCTCTATATATACTTTTTATATTCAAATAACTCGAATTATTTAAGTATACATACGCATTTGATTATAAAATCACCGCAAGTATTTTTTCTAGTTAAGAGTTAAGTAATATAAGTAATGGGTTTATGCTTCAGTGAGCCCTAGTTCGTATAACGTTCATTATTGTAATAAGGTCCGATTTTTCGGCAGCGTTAAGAATTGGTGTGTAATTTAGTTGTTTTTTTTTGTTATTGCAGGCTCAGAATCGCGGCTCAGCGAAGTTTCATCCAAACGCAGCGGCTTTTAGATCGTTCGATTCGGACACACTTAACCTGGAACATGAGAGCGACAAGACGCCACGTATTACGAGAGTTCGCTCGGTTAGTACAGAGGGAGCTGTACTGAACAGAGGTAGAGGACGCAAAGTAAATCGAGACAATGATGTACCAAAAGCTGTGGCAGAAGACTTGCCGCCAAAGAGTGAGGCTCGACGACCCGTACGAAAACCGGCAAATGCACCATTGAAAATTGAGGTAAACACTCAGATAACACGGTCCACTCACTCGAGAATATCACGAGAACGTAGAGTTCAAACAAAAAGACCGGAAACAGCAACTGTGACACCAGTTGATGACAAACCGGAAGATAGTCCACAGCCTTTGTCCAGCAGACGTTCGCAGGTGACTTTACAAAATGATGTATCCGACAAACAGGAAGTTTTCAGCAAGCGGCAACGCAATTCAAGACCGGTACTGAGTACCACATTCGCTCCAGCTAAAGATGACGATCGCAGTAGTCCCAAACGAACGCCTACCAATACGACTAGCCTGCCAAACTTTAGAAATGCTCGTCGTTTCAAACCACGCACCTCAGACAATCTAATCGTTGAACCAACTGAGCCAACCGTTCGAAAGGCAACAAGCAAGCGTACGTTCTACAAGGCATCCGTGCCCACGCTGCGTGTGACCACTCCAGAACCACCGGTTCTCTCCAGAGGTACAGCAAAGAATTCGAACTTTCTTCGTGGTCCTCCACGACCGAAGAAAACCAAAGTAGAAGTTCTAGAGGATGAGAACTATCCGGAGCATTTCAAGTTATTGCTGCAATCTAAAGAACCGATAACGGAGGCTCAAAGTTCTTCAAGTACGGAGAAAATTCAAAATCAAGACAAAGAACACAAGTCCAACTTTAAACCACGTCGAGTTGTCAAAATTCGACCTGCGACGTCTGCAGCCACATCACCTGTTCCAGTGCACACCAAGGACCGTCCAAAGGGTTTGAAAAATTCCAGACTTTTCTTTTCCGTACCAACGAAATCAACTACACCCGAAAACTCAGCAATAGTAAGTACTGAGCTAACACTAGATGCTGAACTGCCTGGCGAAGACTATGCCTCATCTTTTGCAACCAAAGTGTCCCAATTCTCGACCACAACCGAAACTCCTTCAAAACGACCTCGGCAGACCTCCGATAGTATAACTAAACCGCGATCAACAAATATTCCGAAGCGAAGTAATCTCTTCAAGAAACGTCCGAACCTGTACGACTCAAATACTCCCGGAGGGGATACAAAACAATTTGGACCACCACCGAATCAGAATCAAGAACCAGTGCCTACAAATTCGGTAAGTTTTAGGAATTATAAATCGAGAAAGGTCTATTTTTAAACTACTCTGAATTTCTGAACAGGTTGCCTCCTCTGCAAAACGCTTCAGTGCGCGTTTCAAGAGCGAAGGCTATCCGGGCAATAAATTCCCTGCCAACCACAATCCTGTCTACATTCCGACGATACCACCGAGAACAACTCAACCGGTAAGTTTGCATTTAAACCAAAAGAAAAAGCCAAACATTCGTCCTAATCTATATTATATACTTCATCTTCATCCTTCAAACACTGTCATTTACATCTCACAACATATCTTAGCCCACATAAGACAAATTATACATAAAATCATAAAATCAATCATGCACTTCACCCCATTTACGATTCCAATATATAAAAATAAACACTCTGCCTGCGCACAAAAAAGGCAAACCTACAAAATTGCTCTTTTTTGAAGGCTATTGGCTGGGAGTGGTCTATCACGCATCCGCCACTGGGCGGTGGCGGCTACGAGGAAGCACACACCGTACAGCCATGGCATCTGAATGCTGGATATCAGCCACAGTGGACCCTAAACGGATATCGCGAACATGAATTTGCCAATATCTCAAAATGAAAACATCGAGACCTTAGATATATTAAACCTGTATATGATATAGTTATAATCTTGGTGGTGCTTTAGTAATATAATATATATGTATATGATATATACGATCGGCTCGGAACTGGTATAAGTAATGTATGTGGAAGCCGCTTCGGGCCACGTTTTGTGTAAATCATTTTGTAATTTTATTTTTTCATGTAATTGGTGGAACAACAAATTATCATTTTCCATCAAGCGACATTTTCTCATGACCGCATTTATCGTTACCATTCTTATGTCATATCATTTTTAATGAATATTTTATATTTTTCAATTGGTGGCTGTACAATATACTATAATATGTTGTTGTTTTTTTAATCATTTATATATAAATAATATATTTTTCATACCAATTTACATCAGCGAAGTTTGGCTTTTGAAAAAAACTACCTATAGCATGCGCGTGCGCACACTGTATCGTACGTACATCTAAAGTCTGGACGTTTTTTCTCCTACCCTTACAGAACACCACTCCATATATTCCGGCGGCCATTTACAATGACATCGAACCCGTCCGTAGCCATCTGATGCACAGTCCGATCGATGTTGAGACCTCGCATCATTCGTCCTCGGTTACGGTCTCAATCTTCGGCGCGCTGTCCGACATTCTGTCGCAGACCACTGAAAGTCTTAGTTTCTTAACATCTACCACAACGGCGGCGCCACCTCCGCCGACCAGCACAAGCACACTACCACCAACTACAACTACAACCACCACAACAACTACTACTACTACTACTACTACTACTACTCCAGCACCCACCACTACGTCTACTACTACTTCAACTACTCCAGCTCCTGCTGTCACCACTATTGAACAGGTACTAGAGGAATGGAGTTCACTCGAACTTGAGGCAGATGATGCACACACCGATGGTGAAATTGTACATAAAAAGCACGGTCTATCCTCAGCCATAAATCCTCAATTAAACGAGAATAATCTCGATTCCGTATTTCCTGCCATTGAAGAACATAAAATTCCGACACGTTCGGCCCGGCTCACCGAGCCCAATGAAAATGTTGTCCCAGACCATCCAACCACCAACATTCCTATCACTAAAATTCCAATAAACAGTGTATCCTATTCCACCCAGACCAGCATCATTGAATCATCCAATGATTTGGGTTCCTTTACCATTCCTCTAACCACCTCTTCCGCTACCACTAATCAAATTGTATATTCTTCAACTACCCATGCACCTACTCTTAATACCCAAACACACACTGATTGCATATTAACTGTAAATACCGCAAAAACAACTCCTACCACGACTGTACTAACAACTCTGAACTCCGCGTCGGAAAGTTCCGAAAAACTCGATACCGATGAACTCTCAAAATTCGTACCGACTGTAGCTAGCACTCTGACGACAAAGCCATTCGAAGAAATGACCACATTTCATGAAACTACATTACACTCATTACAAAGCACGAATATACCGAATCCTGCCACTATCCAAGATTTTTCCAATCTTCAATCCCACCTCGTCACATCCCTGGTCGATACGACGGACCATCAGCCGATCTATGTGATGCCAATGGCACCGACAATGAAACCTGAACAGGAAACAACAACATCAAATGCGCCTACCACTATGCAACCGCTTGCAGTAACTGAGATATCTACAACTATGCAACCGCTTGCAGTTACTGAGATACCTACAACTATCCAACCGCTTTCAACTTCTACTGCGCCTACCACGAAGAAACCGCTCGCAGTAACTGAGATACTTACAACTATGCAACAAGTTTCATCTTCCTCTCCACCTACCACGATTCAACAGCTTGTATCAACTGCTATCCCTATACCACTTTATACATTATCGTTTTCCACATCAACTGCGCCTACCACTATGCCACCGATTGAAGTCACCACCATCGCCGATGAATCATTAACAACAACAAACCCGCCTATAACTATCACTGAACAAGCAACGCCACTTTCTACTTCACCAACTACTACCACTGAACCAAATTCATCATCTTATAGAATTCCAACCACCACAACTACCCAACCCGACTACGTTCCACGCTTCGCTCAGCGCATACCAATCCAACCTCCAACCCGTACGCCACCGCGTCGTGATTACGTAGTCTACGGCATCCTCCCAAACAAAACCGTGGTGAGAAAAATCTCGAACGAAGAACAAACCACTGAAAGTCCGCTCATCGTGTATGCCATCTTTCCAAATAACACGCTAGTTCGAAAATTCCCGAACGGCACCATCGTTCCGGCTAACCGTAACAATAATCTGGAAATAACCAATATCGATGCACGCAGTCTAACGGATCCAAACAGCGAAATCTATCGACGACCCCTAGAGTCCTATTTCACAGATGGCACTACCACAAACCCTACCTTTTTACGTACTACTTTAACCACTACTGCTACCACTACCACTACCACTACCACTACTACCAAAACCACTACTACTGCTGCTAACAGCATAACTCCAATAACGGTATATAATTATTTCTATCGATATAGTCTGGAATGGAGAATTCTGTGGATTTTCCATTATTTCTTTCCCCATGCACAGAACTCCTCATTCCATTCTGTGTATGCTTGCAAATTTACTTAGCTATACCAAAAAGCACTGCCTTTCAAATTATCGAATCCCAAGTTCTTTCGAAATCCATACACTAACCATTTGGTATACTATATATATTTCAGGCTGCACCGTCCATAATTAATATATTAAAAGGCTATACACAATCGGATAGCCGTGGTATATCGGAAAATGTATTTAGTTTAGCACCCCCTAGAACTGTCATTGATAGATACCAAACCCTAGACGTAGATCCTTTGGTAAGTTTTGTTCATTGCGGGCGCATCGTTGCATAGACAAACGAAAAAAAAATTTGCACAGTTCTCTATAGCGTCTTTCTCTCTGTGTCCGGCACTTTTTCAGACAAACCAGGTACGTGATGGAAAGGAACTGCGCTCTGGAGGATCCGCTGATAATTCCGTTTTCCGATGGAAACCAGTGACGGAATCTATAAAGACGGTAACACCAACGCCGTTAAGTAAAGGTGCCGAAATCATACGAACTCTGGTCGAGCAAGCAAAGACCACAGAGTTCGCACCAACTGGTTCAGTACAATCACTGACCACTGCTCGTAGTACTGAGTCTGGTATAAGATCAACTACCATTGGTACATCACGACCAACGCAGTCGGTTAGCGATAATACCATTTCCGACGTGCCATTATACTACAAGCCTACTGAAATAACGATTAGAGCAAGTCAACCAACTGCCTATACTCCATACGCCTTTGATCAGGTGCACACGGTGACAAAGCCAGTGGTTATTCTTGTATTACCAGAAACAACAACTTCAACTACAACTGAAAGTATTACAACCACAACGGAGCCACCATCCACAACAACAACCTCGACGACAACAGAAAGAGCCTCATCAACCACCACCACGGAGCCATCGACGACTACTTCAACAACTACAACGAGTAAACCTGTAACTACAACACAGTCAACTACTTCGGAAAGAGTAACTGAAGCAATTACCACAACAACGACAGTTGTTCCAAGTTCTTCTACCACACCAACTACTACCACGCAGAGGCCAATAATACCACGAACCACAGATCGTGCTACCAATGAGCAGACGCTGAATGCGCTCCAGAGAAACGTTTTGCTTTTACAGGAGCTACTTGGACTTACTGCTACTAATTTGATTAATCCAACGTCGTCGGAGAAACGAAATCGTCCAATTGTTGCAACTAGCACAACGCCGGTAACAACAACAACTTTGCAACCTACAACAGTGCAAACTACAACCACTTCCACAACTACAACGGAAAGGCCTACAACAACAACTACTACTACAGAGAAGCCCACAACTACAACTACAACCACAACGGAAAAACCTACAGCAACCACAACCACTACAACAACGGAAAAACCTACCCCAACTACCACAACTACGGAAAGGCCAACCACAACCACCACTACGGAAAGGCCAACCACAACATCCACAACAACAACTTCAAAACCAACTACATCCTTTGATATTAGCATTAATGAACTTTTAAAACAACTTCCTACCAGCACAAAGAAACCTAGAACTACAACCTATTCAAATGCTGATGACTTGAACTTTATCAATCAATTGGTGAGTGTGTATTTCACTTAAAACACTCCTAAAAACATGCACACACACATACACACCAGCAAAACGCTCCCTTAAAATTCTTTTGTCTTTATCTTCAAATCTATTTCGGCCAACTATTAAGAACATAAAACTCTATTTTAAAATTCAATGTTTAGCCTACACATTTTCTGACACACTTTTTTCTCATTCGTAGCGCTTGCTTCTGTCGCCTCCAACCACAACTCGTCGCACAACTACCACAAGAAGAACGACTATTCCGACTACCACAGCTGCACCCGTAACGGTAATTGTTACACCAAGTCCAGCCGAAGAATCTGTAACGTCCAATCTAAATGATTTGCTTGCAAGCTTTCCACAAATCGCAACCAAGAAACCAAAGCAAACGACATTCTCGGATGCCGATGATATCGCTTTCCTAGCCGGATTGGTAAGCTATTACAAATTTCGTTTGTTTATAATGAAGAGGATAATTTTCCCATTATTTCTTTAGCGACAAATTGCCAATGTCGACATTACAGCTCGTACGACTTCACGTCCAGATTTCGCAAATAAAATCATCCAGTTGGCCATCAATAGAACAGGTAAAAGTGCAACCAAAGAAGAACTGCAGTCCGAGGAGTCTACCAATGCCAATCGCCATCCGAACAGTATTTCCTCATCGTCCAAACCACATCTATCCAGCGGAGAGTACAATCGTGGTAAACAGGATATTGCAAATGTTAACAGTGACCTACAGCTGCTGTCCACTCTTTTGGGTCGACCAATCACTGCCGACGATCTGCCCCAATTGACGCAACAGTTCCAACCCAAACAGGCTGTCACACGACCAACGACTACCACTACAACTACTACCCAACGACCATCGCCATCAACTCGTTCTACTGTATCCAAATCAGAAGTAGAGCAGAGCAAGAAAGATATCGCCAACGTTGACAACGATCTTCGACTATTGTCCACTTTACTTGGACGACCGATTACGGCGAATGACTTGCCAGCTTTGACTCAATCCCTGGGCGGTGGTAAAAAACAACCTGTTCGACCTACAACCACAACAACTACTACCCAACGTCCACCGCCAACACCTCGTGCAACTGTTTCCAAGTCAGAACTAGAGCAGGGCAAGAAAGATATTGCAAATGTAGACAATGATCTTCGTCTGTTGTCCACATTACTCGGACGTCCGATTACAGCAAATGACTTGCCTGGATTGACTCAGTCCCTTGGCGGTGGCACACGAAAACAACCTGTGCGACCAACAACTACGACTACAACAACAACAACAACAACAACTACCACAACCCGATCACCGAAACCGGCTATCGTACGGGAAGTTGAATTGTTGCAATCGTTGTTAAACACCGCTCCCAAGCAACCTGCTAGCGGAGAGTTCTATGGAAAAACAGACGAAGCCATTTTGGCAACGCTACTCAAGCAACAAGGTATCGGCCCAACACACAATAACATTCCAATTGAGGTAGGTCTATCGGCTCTCGGAAGACGCATTGAAGGTGGAATCTTGTATATAGTGTACAAAATGCACATTCTTTTAACTATCTCTGCTTCTTCTGTTGGTTTTTCTTTAGAAATATTTTCCAAAGCATGTTGATTGTATATTTACCTTATTTTGTGTTTTTCAGCAATTACTTAATCAGAATAACAACTACTATCCCCAACCGGTGACCACGACTCGTAGGCCTCGTCCTCGTCCGCCACCAACGCGTTCGTCGCGTCCAGTTCTCGATGGTCTGTCATGGCTGTGGCGAACATGGCAGGACACGGCACCCGGCGAAAGGCCAGCCTCACGTCCGAGTGCACTCTCTGTGCCCAGTCTGTCTGGTCCACAACCCAGTTCATACCGTAGCGGACGCAATGGTGCTACCACTGCGGATCCACTGAGCTTCGATGATGATGGCATTGATTCGGATCCATATGCGGTAATTTTTGAAATACAAAAATCTTTTCTTTATGAAAATTATTAATACGGAATACATACAGAGACCATTGGATCAGAGTCAAGGTACTAGTGATCCAACACCGTCGTTGCCGGGTGGTCAACTACTGTCGGCTGCCATTGGCGTAACTCGAGCTGTGACACAGTTTTTGGGCTCTGCCATTCAGGTAAACTATTCACTATTTCCGAATAAAAAATAATTAAATAACTATTTTTTTTAGAATGCCGGTCGATCGATCCAGACAGCTTGGGCAGGAGGCGGTGGTGGCATCGGCGGAGGCAGTGGAGCCAGCGATAATAACTACTATCGATTAAGTGGAAAATAATATAGTCATTAGTTAGATGCGCAGAAAAGCACTCCAGAAGAGCGTGCATGTGCTTGAGTCAGTAGTCAAAAGATGTAAATAAATTTCGAGCCGAGATCATTGTCATAAATCCCGGACCCTATGATCGGCATTCATACCCCAACTCTCCTCTATTTATATTTATTGCTTTTTATTAGAATTTAGATCGTATATTATACGTTATGCTCTTTTACTCTTATGTGTACATTGAATTTGTTGGTTAGGTTTATTATATATGATATAGTTAGGTTCTATATAATTTTAAAACAACCGTGCATTTAAGACGTTTCGGTTTAATTAATCCGTTTATTTAGATCGCTTTTGTTTATTGTTTAAGCATACAGTTAAAATATACACGTTGAATTAAAGCACATTTTTAGTTATGAGTGTATTAAGCGTGTTTGTGTGTTTGTTAGACAGAGACGTCATTCGTTTTGTACATTTTACATATTTATACAGTTAAAAATGTATATTTTTAAAAATTAGTTGCATCTGTACACGTATCACATTGAAAATAAATTGATTTAAAATTAAGAAATATTCTAATATTATATTAATGTGTTATGATTAAAATAAATATATAGACAGGTGTCGCTAGTGATAGGTTATAGGCTAACGTCTAGCGGATAGATGGCGTCGAGGTCGCGCGAGTCCCGAAAGTCGCGGTGAACGGCACAGTGTTGCTGGCCATAGATCAAACTGACCCCATCGGCGAGCGGATCCTCTGAAAAGAAATCAGGATCCGCCTGTGTGTGTCATTGGTCCAGATCCTTGAGTTTAACGTACAGACAGCACGACAGGATCAGGCCAAAGATTTGCACAACACAAATGCCAGAACCAACGGCTGCCAGAATGGCGAGATGATCACGCATTTCATCAATAAATTTGTAGATGCAACCCTTTATACATTAAGAAGATAATTGTTTAAATTAGGACATTTAATGATGGAGATTATCCTTACCGTGTATGGTATATTGCTGGGATGATCACGACGACCGCACTTCTCGACTATCGTGACACAACATGAGTCCGGGACGAGGCGTTGTTCGACGGGCACAAGCAAATCGGTTCGGTTCGATTGCAGCCAGACGCTTCTTTGCCAGTCCTCGAAACGGAAGGCTCCACAGCATTTATACTAAAAACAATGTATTTTTATATAATACAAATCCTGTTTTATAATGTTATTTGTAAATTATACTTACATGCTCTTGCATGTGATCGATAGCTGCGGTCTTAGTATTGTCGACCGCATAATTATTGAGAAATGTATCGTTCAGGGTCAATGATAGCTCCTCGGACACCTGTCGTTCGTAGACATAAGCCAGAGAGCCCACGACAGCCTCGATTAGGAATACGATCAGCAACAAGTAGATGTACTGAAAATTGAAATATTATAAGTTTAACTTGTTGAAATTTAATGGTACTGAATACATAGATGCTAATGATGTACTTGAAAAAGACCTTACAAGTGTGTTTAATGTAAAATGTGTTATTTGGAACATTCTGCTGTCTAAACATTATTTTAAAATATACTATATTCATAATTGTTTTTATTAATTCGAAAAAAAAATGATTTTCTTATAAAAATAATTTTATTTTTAAAAGCCTTCATCCGATGGACCACGATTTTATAAGCATTTTTTTTTTAAGTTATCTTTTTAGACATTTGGTGATTTTTAATTGATGATGATAATTTTTGAAAATATCTTGTAGTTTAGAAAAATATTGTGGTAAAACTATCTAGAAAAATATTTTTTTAAGAAATCTAAAGAGATTTTTATTTAAACATAATAATGTCAGTTTAAAAAAAATATTGTAAATTGTGACAGTTTTTCTAGAGAATCTTGAGGGAGAGGTGTTAAAGTATGTATGAAACATTTTGGTTTGAAGGAAAAAAATAAAATAAACAGGGTTCGAAATAATGATTTTAATAAAACAAATAATTGCACACTTTTTTGTTTTTTTTAAGCAACCTAAAACAAGAATAAAAAACACCTCAAAAATCTACCGAAAAGACGTCTACTTCTCCAAAATCCAATACTCAACTGAATAATAATAATTCCTTGAAAAAGAATTGTTTACTTATTAAAATATGCAATAACATCTAAACTTAGCCGAATATAGTTTTATTATTTTAATAATATCATTATGAGTATAATTGGATATTTATTAAATACATTTTATTTAATATGGTGTGTTTGAATGATGTATTTTAATGAATGTTTAATTGGTAACGATTTTATAAAACTTCAGTGAGATTTTTTCTAGAAAGTAAGCAGTAGTGTCTTAGAAAATCAGAAGTGATTTTTTGGTGTGTGGAAATCTGACACATGGAAATTGATCCACATTTCGAAATGGTCACCAACCCAAATATACATAAATCAATTAGTCAATTCAATAAAAAAATCGGATCTTGTCTTTGCTAAATTCAAACATCACAAATTACTGACGTAATTTAATATATAAAAAAATCGTGTATATTGTTTCTTTTTTTAATATGGTAATTCACCCAAATTTGCATAATTTACATATAAAATAACATGAGCCCTATTTAGTAGTGGTTATGGCGTCCGCTTCGTATAGTAGAGGTCGTTTATTTATTGATTTTAATGTGTGTGATATTTGTATAGTTTTGTGTGTTTATTTGTGTTTTTTATGTTTTTTTGTAAACTGGTGTATATAAGAGAAAATGGGCTGATGACCAAACCAATTATGAAAATTTATATGAATTACCACATCAAAGAACGACCCAAAAGAGAGAATGCAAATGGTGTATTTTTTGTTGATTTAATGACTTGGGACGAACGACTAAGGACCAATTTCAGCACATAGATTTTTTTATAGACATGTTTTTAAGAATATTTTATTTTTGAGAGAAAGTACACTTTAGGAAATCCGAGATTTGGCACCAACCAACCGGCCTAATATTTTAAAGAAGGCCGGCTAGAATCGTCGTCATGTATAAATGAAGAGGAAATTTTATAAAAATATGTTTTCATTAGGGTTTTATTCATATTAATAAAAACAAGTGAATCATAAAATTATTTATACATTTATACTTCAACTTCAACAAAACCTTTTAAGGTGATATTTTTTTAAAAATATTTTTATAAAAAAAATTGAATACATGATCTTTTTTTCGGTCAAATATGAAAGTTAATCTGCCACCGATAATGTATCTTTGGCTGACAACCAACTTAAAATAATTAATTATACGATATATTCACTTTTTATTATCCCATGGGGATCAACTTTCGCATTTCAAAATAGCAGTTTTTTAAATCTCTACAATTTTAAATATAGATATATATTTTTGAACAAAACTTGAAAACGATGGATATAATAGCTAAAATCAAACCAAGCCTCTAAATCCAAGATGACGGCCTACGTCCGGATGTGATTTCTAAAATTTAGATTCTTTTAGCCTCTGTAAGTATTGGTTTAAGTAAGTTTTTATAAGTTTTTTAGGGTGAACTTTAACCCTTTTTAATTTAACAACAAAACACAAAAAAAATATTTTGGAAAAATAAACCATTTTAGGGTGAAATTTTATTTTATCAAAAATACAGTAAATGTCAATTTTACAGTGAATGTTATGGTATGGTATATTCCACCATTGTTTTTGAGGAAATGTGATGAGCCTCTTCAGATAATCTTCAATCTGTCCCTTTCATCCGGCATCTTTCCAGATCGTTGGAAGACGTCTTATATCA
>JANSTU010023217.1:0-13164 GCA_027564075.1 Bolitophila hybrida
CGGCTGGAATTTATTCGAGCCAGCCGCGGCGGCCACTTGCCCGAAATCATTTTTAAAACATAATGGCAAACCTTTATATTTATATTAAAGCTAAATTATTGGGCATAACATTAAATTATATGCGTTTTATTTCATCTTGAAAACCTAACCTCTAAAAAAACACCCTTTATTAAAAAATGTAAAAAAATAACTATAGCAGCAGCGACAAACTCGCGCCCTTTCTTTCCTCTCCACGAATGGTTAGACTGTGTGCATTAATTTTTTCCTTTAATATTTGACCATTTCCATTTATCGGCCCCTTCACACCTCCCGAGTGTTTCTTCTTGGTATAGTGAATTTTCTAAATATTACTCATTAAGGAATGTTACTCCTTATGCCATATACATTTTTTCATAGAAGCAACCCTCTAGTTAGTGGTAAATATTTAATATGTATCTGAGGCAATAATAATATCCCATTGAGTCTTATTATTGTTTTGCTTAGTTTTAAGATTTAAAAAAAAACGAAAAACGAATTTTGCAATCTATAATATTCCTAGTAATTATTTCTTACATAAAACTCAACAGATTAGCTATCACTTCTGATTGTTTACCAAACCTAAAACAGTGTTTCTTAACTAAATCGCGTTTTTATATTGTCTGTGAGCTAGCTGAAAAGTTAATTAAAATAATAAAAAGAACTTTTTCATTTGCCACTTGAACAAATAATAATCAAACCTGCACCCGAACAACTATATATTCATTTGACGACAACAATTGCAATTAAATGAAACCTCTCCACATAACAAGTGCAATTAGCGCATGGTTCCGTTACGCTATCTATAATTATCACACAAAAACAGAGAGAAAAAACACATGCATACATAAAATACCAACACGCACATTAAAATTCAAAAAGCAAACTCAAACACTTAAACACTATTAAAAACAGACACACACATACGAAAAACACGAAAAGCATAATATTTCATTCTATATGCATTTCTTGTCAAACCTGTTCCCTTTTTGTGTTATGAGGACATTATAAAGGCTGTATCGCTTTTTTCTAAAACGCACACACACGAACGTATAGAAACCATACACACAAATACACACACAAAAAACACACACGCAGAAAACATGCACATACATAAACTACGAAAATTCCGTAATAAATAATATATTATTTAATCTGAAATTACGTTAATTACCCTCAAATGTAAACATGTAATAATAATTTTACCCCGCAACTGGGTTCTTTGTTTATCCGTGGGTGCATGTGTTTTCCATATATATGCACATTTTCCGAGTTTGCACTCTATATAATATGTGGTATGCATGTGCATCCACTTCTGGGGCGCGCGCTCTTTGAAAATTTCCTATAACAAACGCGTGCACACTCTCGCACAAGCACGCGGCATGGCAGCGCTCCGAACGATATTTATACCGGGGAAAACTCAATGAAAATGCACATGTCACTTCATTATCGCTTAGTTTCGTTTCAATTTGAATATATTTATATGTGTATTTATGTATAGAATAACTGTTAAAGTGTGCTCGTGCATTATATACATCCGTATATCTCCCTCCGATCGTATATGCGCCCTCACTCTTTGCACGCGTGCGTCCTTCACGCTGCACAGCTCACAATCGGCAAAGCTTAAAAGCTCTCCGGAATTCGAAACTCTCTTTCTCTATTTTGGGCTCTTCTCACCCACATACTAACCCACTTACTCTTGCTCTCTCGCAGGAAAACCACAAAACGCTTGGATGAATGGTAATTTTCGTAGAGCATGGTGCTCGTACCGTGGCATTGGTGCTCGCCTGCATTTGCACTCGCCGTGTCTGCACGCGTGTATGCGATGCGATCCGATAAGAGGGAAAACTTGCGAGCGCCCAAAAGCATGCAATCGACACAAAACGCTTTCAGTCTCGTGACTTCCTCTGAACGGAACAGTTGAATGTTTTTTTAGTTCTTCCTTCTTGTGTATCCGTGTATTTCGATGTCTATTGTTAATAATCGCTCATGATTGTTTTGATTTCTCGCAAATAAATTATTTCTATATAATATAATAAGAATAGATATTTGTGTGTGTCTCGTGTATCGTGTCGGTGTTTTTATTTATAAAATAAACAATAGAATATTAATAAAAAAAAAAATAGAAAAACACAAAATTTCCAAACGGGAATTCTTTAGTTTTCAATGTCGTGTCGTGTGTTCGTGTATTAGATGCATTAAAATTTAGTTTAAACTATTATCTTCTATGAAGATGTCAATTTTGGTGTTAGATAACAAAACAACAATAAATAATAGAAAATAAATCAACAAGAAATTAAATTAAATGTGTGTTGGTATTTATGTATAAATATACGTGAGTATCAAAGTGCGTAAACATATTACAATTGCGAGCATCACACAAAACACTGCGTGAGAAATGTATCCTCGAAAAGTAAACAAACGCATAAACAACGTCTTTGGCTCAACACGATAAGTTAAGCTTCTCGCAATATTTACTGTGTATATTCAAGTATAAATGTGTATATCTGAATTTCTACAGTTTTTTGCTTTTTATCATCGTAAATATGGTATTTACACAATTTTTCTAACGTTCCATATCTATTTGATGGAGATTTAGATATAAATTATATGTCGGTCTGCATTTATAATATATTTGCTACAATAGAAGGCCTAATGAAACTGCTGAATTCATTATCTTTATATTTATTTGTTGGTGTGTAATTGCGCACTCATTGTGGCTTAGCTTACCGTTCAGATATAAAAGATAAGTATAATATGCAATTATATATGTGTATCCATTTTATGGTGCTGTGGGATTACTTATGGAATATCACGTAATTTTCTAAATTACATATGACACACAGATCAAATATACTGTGAAAGTTCTACATGACAAGTTGCTGAATAACTGTTTAATGTACTATTATTTTAAACAAATTTTTATATTGGTTCTTTTATAAGACAAGTCTAAATGTTTAAATGTCTAAAAAAGTTTAAAATCTATATGCACATAATTAAATTAAATAATAGCACAATTTTTTGTTTGAAAAATACTAAACTACAATTTAAAATATTATTTTTGTTTAACTTTTGATTGATACAAACATTAAAAATAACACTTTCTTCATATACTTTCGAAAAAATTTTAAACTCTAAAAAAATGCATAGTTAGTTACATGTTTTTTATTAAACTTAATTATAATATAAAGTGCATCCAATGTCTATGGTCTAATCACTATTTTTAAAAATATCGATGTATTTAGAGTTTTAAATAAATTAATAAATTGTGGAAAGTGTATATTTGTTCTATTATATAATCTACATCACACTACTTATCCTCAATTGCCTTTTCCAATGTGAAGCAAAAGCGAACTTATTTGTTTAATTAGATAATGCATAAAGTGTCCTACTGGCCACAGTCTTACTGGTGAAAACACAAAAACAAGTGGTTTATAACTCAGTGATAATTATTGTCATGCCAGCTTATGCCAGATATTTCGTGGGTAGGCAACCAGTAACTCTCGATCGTACTTGATGCTGCTTAGAGCAGGTGCTTCTCGTTTGAATATTATACCTCTGATTTTTCACAAATCGATAGCGTTTATTATCAATATGAGCGTAAATTCAGGAGATTAACAATGTAATGGCGTTACTAAAGTCATTGTCATTATAGAAAGCTGATGATGTTTTTTTTAGTTGAAAACTAAAAAAAACTTATTACTTTTGTTTAAAATTCGATGTACATAAAGATTTGTATCACTCATTTCTCTTTTTTTATCTGACTAGAGATTCTCTATAGTGTTCTGCACCGGACTATTCAAATTAGAGATCTACGCTGGCCTCTTTTTGGTGATCCACTCACAACTCGAGTCTGAAACTTATCAACACGAGCCGATACGAGCAAGCAAAATTTTAAAATGCTGTATAAAATCTTATTTAAGGATTTAATACAATGTTTTCAATTCAGAACAACAATAAATTAATATGGTTTCGCGCAAACGGACCTTCACATTATCTGCTTATTAGATCTATCTGTAAACCATTTGTGCGAGTTGACCAATTAATTCTTCGATTGGAGTTTGCGGGCATTAAGGCTTATTTGATGATATTAGCATAATGCGAAGATGCTTTGTTAAGACTGAACTGAACACATAATCATAATTTCTGTGATGTGATTATCTTCGAAATATCGATATGTACGGTGTGCAATTACATTACTGAGGGAGAAAGATCAAATTTGGACTAGAACAAGTTCAGATTATTAAATTATCATTTTTGTTGACGCACACATGCGCCACATATTTATTTAATTATTTAATAATAATTTATTTATATTTAATAATGTTAAATTCATTTCAACTGAAAACCAATATAATTAACAAACTTATTTATACATTAATAGATGTCAATACATTTATAATTACATGATTTCATATGCGGTCAGTGACGAAGGCAATGTAACAATGTAATGTATAAAAAAGCGCGATTCTGTGAATCGCTCTCTTCTCACCGCGTCTTTAATTACTTCACGACAACTGCATCCGTGCGTGCTAACTGTTTATACATTTTATATTAAATTAACTGTTGTATTATTTTAAATCTTCTTTTTTATTATAAGTTTATATTGCGGTAGTGAAGCTGTTCCCTCGCAATTTGTTGGTGTGTGAGATTACACTAATTTACACAAAAAAATATCTGTTTTCATTTGATCCTTTTAATTCCAAATTAATTTAAAAGAAATGTTAAATGTTTGCTTTTTAATGTTTAAATACTTACTATAAATAAATAATAATAAATTTTGTGAAATTTAAAAAAAAAATTAAAAAAAAATATAAAAACTAAATAAAATTAAATAAATAAAGGACAAAATTGATAAATAAACAAAATCCAACATGAGCATTTTCAATGATCAGCCTCTTTAATTGTTAAAAAGGTGTAATTTTGTTTGTAAAAGTAGATCTAATATATTCAATTTTTAAAATATATGAAAATATTTTTTTTGGATTCAAACGAAGAAAAAAATGGTACCTTTAAAAATCACATTTTTGGGAATTTGTCTGTAATTAATTAATTATAATTCCAAAGGTTAGAAAGAGGACAAATAAAGTAAACATTTTGCAAATCCGATTCAAATTTATGGAGCTGTGAGCAAACAGCTGCATTAAGTTCCAAAAACGTGGTTTTAAGGTTATTTCAAAAAAAATTCTTACGGGAAAAAATAATTGGAATTTATTCGAATCTACGCCCAAAAAATATTTAAAAAAGTCTATAACAAACCAGGCCAGTTAAAAACATATTCAATTTTAATTCGTATAATTTTATCCAGTGTTTCGTTGTGAACCAGTGGAGTTTCGGATCAGAAAATGCGGTCTACTTATTATTAATTCTTTTTAGTAAATATTGATGGTCACTTTGATGGACATTCTGACAACCCCGATTTAGTTAAGTGAAATAATAAATAACAAAATACCTTTTAGTGCAGTTTGTCAAAGAATAATTTTAAATATTCCAGAAAGATCCGAGCAATAGAATTGCAAGTATAGCTCTGATTGAAATACTATTGCAATTTTCCAATTGCACAATACATTTTCGATCAATCAGTGAAGATCTATAATTTGCTGTAAAGGTTTTTTTCCACGGCATCAATGATTATTCCCAATATTAAGTAAAGTATCATACAAATGCAAACTTATTTAGATCAGATTTTAGACAGTCAGCAAAAATTCTTATATATAGTATATAATAATATGATAATTACTTGTTTACACATTTTCATTTAATATTTGCGTCATTTAGAATAACTGAATAATAACAAAATCCAGCATTTTCAATAATGATAAGGTCCTTTAATCCCTATTCTGGGCATAGGGCATCATTTCAGCAGTACACATTTTTACTATTTATATAACACTTCCTGTTTTTATTTTAAATTATTTATATCAAAGACGACTATTTCTCTCTATTTATAAAATGTCAATTTTATTCAAAGTACTTTAACCATCAGTGATCGATAACAATTATATTTGAAATCTCTTCGATTCTTCCTACTTCGAAATTATTATTGATTACTTTAATATTGGTCGATGATGTTGAACATTAATTCTGGTTCTGTGAAGGGATACACATTTTCTATCATCAGTACAAATAATTCCTTGAACGATAAGCTCTTAAGAACATGAAATATTATGTGTTTCTAGGGTTTGCAAACCTGTCTGAAATATATTTGTTAAATTTAACTTTCCTGAATTTTGCCTTGCATTTCTGAACATCCCTTAACTTTAATATAGTTTTATTACATTTGTTCTATATTATTCGAAAAAAATATATTAATAATATTATTAATATTATATTCCACTTATGTGTTTTAGTTATATGATAATTGTTTTTATTTTAATATGTTTTAACATTTTTGAAACTGAGTCTATTTTATTATATAATTAAACTAAAAACATTTTTTCTTCACAAAATATGCGTTAAAGTTATGGCGTGTTCTACCAGAAAGCTTTTGGCAGCTGTGATAAAAAAATACATAATTAAGTAAATCTTACTTCAAGGTAATATAATAATAAAGTTGTGTGTAAAATTAAAGCACAATCGGTCATTCATCCTTTTAAAATGACCTTCCCATTAATCTGCAATTCCAGGACCATACAATATTCCTTCTTCATAAAACTGATTTTTCTTTTGCAGCTGCCTTTTCTGAGTTTTACGAGTTTTTTCGTCAATAATGTTTCTTTAGATAATTAAAATAAGATGCATATGCACTCATTATATAAATCTGAAATATATAAAATATCATTAAAATTAAATAGAAAAGTAGCAAAGCATGTACACCAACGAATTATTCAATTAAACCTAACACACACAAATATTTAAAATGAAAGATAAAATATCTTTCACTTACACAAAATAATTTGAATAAATTTGATACAAATAAAAGAAAAATAAATCTCAACAGTAAATAATATGTATTCTAAAATAAGGACAATAAAAATCCTTATGTGCTGAATACTATAAAATGCGAAAGCTCGTCTACTCACTTTTAGTCAGTTGCCGAATTTTTCAAATTCCAGTAGGAATTCTTCGGTAATTTAATGTTTTAAATAGGAAAATTCGTCAAAGAGTCAATTTTCATTATTATTTATATTGCAAATACAATTTGTAATATTTTCTAATAAATCATAAAAATAGAATTGTATCAATACCTTCAACCAATTTTACAGTATAACGAAATAAAGATACTTGTCTGTGTACATACATTGGCGATATTTTTGACTTGTCGACAAAGCTTAATTTATACTATAGAGTAGAGACAATTTGATAAATCAGCGGAAAAGCCGAAAACTCATCTTCTAATATAGAAGACATATAATAAAAATAAATTGAGAATATCGATAATATAAAAATATTTAAAATAATACGAAAATTATTTGAGAATATAATTGTAATATCTAAAATTCTAAAATAATAAACATAATATTATAATACACAAAATAACAGAAATGTATTAGCGAACATTAATATGGTGTACTCAATATCAAAGAAAGAATTGCCCATCGGCTCCACAGCTACCAGCACTACTATCAAAGTAATAAGTGATAATATAATTAAGCTAAAAAACTCTTTTGCATATTTTTTGTTATATCTGTTCTGATAAAAACATTTTATTTTAAAATAACTGTCCATGAGATTAATATTTACTCAATATTTACAAACAAATTCTCACAACTTTTATAATCTTACTCCGATAACCACAAATGCCAACCGAACACAC
The DNA here is from genome assembly GCA_027564075.1 of Bolitophila hybrida. Lineage (NCBI taxonomy): Eukaryota > Metazoa > Arthropoda > Insecta > Diptera > Mycetophilidae > Bolitophila > Bolitophila hybrida. The sequence goes on from JANSTU010023217.1 coordinate 7,772, forward strand.
AGTCACGCTTCGATAGAAAGTAATCCGAACTCAATTAAATATAGATAAATCATATAGATATTGTCAAATTACACCTGTGATATAAATTGCGTTCCAAACACAATATATTATACACAATAATAATAGATCACAAACACCTTTGCAATTGCATATAATATATACATACAATTGTTTGATACTCACACACACATACGCATATGTTAAAGACGTCTCGCTATATCCTAATACAATGAAAGCCATTCGGACGCATTACGTTTGCACAAAATATGCCTACAATTTGGGCAATTTCCCTGTTTGGCCAACAATCCATTATTGTCCAGCATTTTCCGTAGGTTTTGCATCGTTTATTGCAAATAATATATCATTCGGGTCCGCACTCACGGATATTAACAAAATACTTGTCAAACGTGTGTGTATTTGTGAGAGCACACACATAAATACACATATAATAATAATATTTGATACATACCTATTTACATTTATAATGTGAGTGTTTGTATTGTGTGTGTGTGTGGCAAATTCTTGAATATGAATAAGAGCGCATTTTTTAGATTCTAGAATAATATGTTATGCCTTCGTTTGTAATGCCAAGTTTGAGAAGGAAAAGGATCTGAAACTGACAAATTGCTAAATATTCACGTTTATGCGAATGTGTATAATTAGGACGTTACAAGCGAAATTTAACAGAAGGTATTGTAATTGAACGTCGATCTATACAAATTAAGAAACCATCAAATCATTTGAAAAAAAACATGAATTAACGAAAGACAGTAATGCTAAACATCGAGCTTTTCGATTAATACTTAACATAATGACATATTATTCAACTTGACTGTGTATTAGCTAGACTTATTGAGAATTCCCCAAATTTTGATATTATCACCAATATTAGACATTACCCGCGAACTAAATAAAATTAGGGCGCCCATCATACACTCATTTACTCATTTACATGAGCGCTAAACAAAACCTCCATAAATGCTCATATTAACAGACGATTTCGCTTAGAACATAATGCGAGCTTTCGCGTTTGTTGTGTGCTTCATCGTTTGGCATCGCATGCGGATTTAATAGCCAGAGCAGCCTCGCCGGGACAGCATATAGTGCTGCTGTGAGGTACAACTAATCAGCATTTCAGTGCGCGGTAGCAAAAATGAATGGCCTATCCATATTTTAAGCCATTCATTTCAACTAAAACTAATTTTAATATCTAATGAAAATGTGAGTCGAGAGTACAGTGCAGCAGTGATAGGGATAATATATATAGATTTACTGTTGTATGCTATCATAATTGGGCTTTAAATATATTATCAAAGCAGATATTCACATTGACGAAGAACGGAATGGAGCATAGAAGTAATTATGTAGTTATACATTAATTTGTATTTACATTTACAAATGCTTTATTCACAATGGAATGAAGCATACAAATAGGCACGATTGAACGAATTGCCGTGCAAGGTAAATGACACTTTTGTTTTTCATTTCTTATTTACTGTGTTTTTATTATTGTTGTTTCTCGTGACAGTGTTCAAATAAACTTGTTACGTTTGTCATAAATATTTCAAAAAGACGATAAACGAGCACATACAAGTAGAATTCTCAAACTACTGAAATTATCCCAAAAGATGGAGATAACGTTACAGCAACGATGCGACTGCCACTTTTAAAATTATCGTGATTTATCCTAGTTCAAAACCCGAATAATTTGTATAAAGCTTAAGAAAAACTATGGTTGTGTACCATTTTTTTTAATTGGTAAAAAAGTGCTCTTATCCACCAACATTTTAAATTTGAAGTTTAATTTCATCCTATCAGTTACATTTTTCATCTTTTTGTTTCATTTAACATTTTTGCGGAACAAGTACCATGAAGACCTTACAAAAAAAACAATAATATTATCAGAGAACCCCTTCATCTCTCTCTGCCAAAATCTCCTCAGGCACAGAAGGTGCTGCCATATGGTTTTGTTTGGCATAGCTGTAAACAAAACTAAATAAAATTTAGAATAAATCCAAGATTAATTCTGGAATTTGAAAGATGAAAAATCTCAATTAATAATAAGTCAACCGATTCTCTGCAGACCGTTTTGTTTAGTAGCATTTTAATTCTATTGTATTAAGGGACATATGTCTGGATGGCAAACAAAATTACCTTTAATTTGACACCATAACATTTTTGACCTCATCTCATCTCATCTCTTTAATAGGAAGTCAAATCCAGACACTTTTTATAAAAATAATTAAAATGTATTGTAGCAATAGTTGAGTTGTCACCCTTTATTAAAATCAAGTATCAAGGAACAAAGGACGCAATAATGCGATAGTGATGGCTCGGGCAGTATTAGCTGTGGCACCGTCATGTTCGATCCATGCAGTTAGAATGAGAATTGGCATAACACTATCTGATGGTTACGCCTGCTCCAGTCATGCGTTAGTCGTGGAGAGATTGCTAATGTATTTCATATTTAATTTGTTGCCAAAAATCATCGTCAATTTGAGTCATAACTCTAGTGACGTGCCTTGTCGATTTGTAAAAGTCAATGTGGTTATTTTATACGGGAATAACTTTAGATCGTGTGAGGGATACGCAACTGCAATGAACGGTGACAACTGGATCTTAAAGGTGGTCTCTCATTGCTATCCTGAACAGCATCTCATCATACCGCCAAGGACGATGTTGGCCTTGATAACTGGTATTACTGATTTTCGGTGGTGACAAATTTTTGTAATACCAATAATTGTATGGTTTGAAGGCGTATACAAATTGTGTAAAGGATGCCAAACAAATATTAATAATTAGTATAATATTATTACATATTATAATATTTTTGGCATTTATGATTATGCAAAGTACTAGTCACGTGTACTTTTTGAATAAGACTAAATTTAATATTCATTATTATTAAATATTTCCACATATAAACTCTGATTCATTATTTATTCTATATTCATGTTAGAAAAAAATCTTACAGAAACGATCTACGTCATAACATAACAGTAAATCATAAAAAACCCCGCTCTCAAAATAAAATTAAGAGCACCAACATAAATAATACCATATATTTCCTTATCACTTGAGTGACGTCAAATTATGAACTAAACGCTTCGATCGCTGTGATAACGAAAGTAGAGCATTTTCTCTCTCTCTCTTGCTGCTGCCGGGTGTGTGAATCAAAGCTCAGCGTTTTACGTCATATACATATTGTGCGTGTTAGATTAGCTTAGCGATAACGCAACGGGTATTCCAATTTAGTTATGCCTGAAAGCGCGATTGTAATACACCTGTTTTAAAAAAAGACCCACTCAAATTTGTGCATTTGTTTACTGGACAGCAGTAGTTGGTTTTTCTCGCATATTAAAAGTTTTTGATACTTTTTTATATAATAATATAATCTTGATAGAAATTATATGCTCAGTTCCGGAATGTGTTTAATTACTTAAGAAGCACCCGAAGTGAGACGATAACAAAAAGTGCGGACATTTACACGTTCTGCGCATATCTACAAGTGAATTGGAATAATAAAAAATAAGGACTCTCTTTCTCTCGGTCGATTTTCTTCTCTGTATTATCTGTATTATTCTCTGGCTACCCTTTACCATTCTACAATTGAACAACAACCCCGGGGGTCGTTTGGTGATAATTTGTGTGCGGTCGCGAAAAACAATGCAAATATAATGTCCATTATTTGTATGTCGTGTTACAAGCAGCACAAAACACAGCATAAAACATATTATTTTTAACTCTGGCACACGCGTACATATTTATTCAGAACAATATTCAATTATCTGATAAAAATCACCCCTTTTGTGAATGGTGTATTTGTGTTTGAGGGTGTGGGATTTTGTCCGAGAGCGCCGCCGCCGTTTTTTTGTGTTTGGATATATGGAATTAAATACACCGATCCTCGACATATATGTACACACGCGCGCTCGCACTCATGCATTTTCCGGTTGCTAATTACGCGTGTTGTGACCATCCGAAATAATTACAACAGCAACAACAACAAAAAGAACGCGCGTGCGATAATAATATGTCAATGATTATTTAGTGTGCAATAATAATCGAGCCCGTTATTTAGAACATAATCGTGTCGAATTAACATTAATCGTCAACGATTTATATAATATATGTATGTCGTACTGTAGCTGTGTATGTGTGTGTGTGTGTGTTTCTGGTGTACTGTTTAAACAAGGGTATTGAAAATGTATAAGCACCAACACATACGCATGTAAGACTTTATATATAGTTTGATGAACATGTGTACAGTCGTCCGTCCGTCGGCCGAAGCCACGGCAATCCATGAATTAATTATGCACACCGGCCAGATAGTGCGTAACAATATATAATACAAACGACAGTGAACAACTGAAAAATGGCCGGCTATCGACCAATGCCGCCACAAACATCGATGCCGTCACATCAGAATCGCGGTCCGATTTACCATCCGATGAGCAACCATGGAATCGTGTATCCACCCCATTCAGGACACGGTTCCATGAGCATGCACGGTCAGCACAATGGCCATCATCATCAGCAGCAACAACAACAGCAACACCAACAGCAGCAGCAGCAGCAGCATCTGATGGCTAGACATCATATGGGACAGCCCAGACAAATGCTTCATCATGGCATCACGATGACGTCCAGCGTAATCCCGTTAAATGCCAGTAAGTGAATTACATTTGTATTTTCATTTCAATTCTAGAGTGAATAAATAAAAATAAAATTAAACTCTACGAAAATCAAATATGAGAAATTTTGTGTTTTAAAAGAAAAGCTCGCATTTTAACGATTTTAACCATTTTGACTCAGACAACAGACAACAAAACTAGGTGTGGTGAAAAGTAACCTCCTTGGGAATGATTTTTTTGTTTTCAATTTTTTTATTATTTTATTCAATGTGCTAGGGTGATCCGATAAGTACTTAGTCTCAACGCCGAATAGGTCTCTTAGTTTTGTTTTGACCAACTTTTCTTTGTTTCCTTCGCCCTTTTTGACTCTTAAAAAATAATGTTTTATCAGTGAACGAAAATAGATCAACAAAACAAAACAACAAATATCGGCTGTCAAAACAAAATATACGGCAGAAACTCGCTGAAATTTGACAAGCCCCATAATTGTTTTTGAGATTGCAGCGAATTGTTGTAGGAGATTACTTTTACCCCACCTAGTAGTACACAAATAAGGAAATAAATTAAAAATGCATTTCAATTTTAAGTAACCTTATTTATAGGCAAGACTTCTAAAATACGTTTAGCAAAATATTAATCCTTGTAAAAATGAATAATGGAAAATTAATCTATAGTGATAATACGCTGCTCTAGAATGCAAGTACGCTAAGTCCACAAAGTATGAAATAGAGAAAAAGTCGTTTAAACATTGGAGTATAA
>JANSTU010023228.1:0-13163 GCA_027564075.1 Bolitophila hybrida
GTCGTTCCAGCGAAATCTCATCAATATTGATTATTTATTCTGCCCACACATATGTAAACTTCAGTTTTTTTTTTCAGCTAAAAATAACCAAAAACGAAAGATCAACAATTTTCGTACAAAGCCGTCGATTCAAATAAATAGTCGCCATCGTACAAACAGCATAAAAATTATTTTAATAATATTACTAACTTATTCTAAAAGAAGATTCAGATACGCAATGGTTAAGTGGACTTATTTGCGGCTACAGAGTTTTTAAGTGCTTCCACGTCAACGCCTTCTCCACCGTTCTGGCTATTCTTATAACCCGAAAAGAATGTAAGTGCCTTCATTAATTGGTAGCTCTTTGATACTGGCAAATTGGAGTCATACAGATTCTTGCTTCCCTTGCAGTCCACGTAAAACCACCAGTTGCACTTAAGAATTGTTTGATCAAATAGTGTACTTTCTGGACACAAGAAGGACTTCATTATAAGACCATCATCAGTAAGTGCACACACGTGAAAGACCTGAAACATACATTTATAATTTTATTTAACATGGACATAAACAGTTAAAATTTATAAACAAAAATAAAAGACTTATAGTATAGTATTTTTTTAATTTGTATATATTCATCATGTCTATAGAGAAATCGGAGTCGGAGGTGGAGCCGATTCAATATTAGAACTAACTTTACTTTTACACAAACATTTGCAAGGGCATTCTGGTTTTGCACCATTATATAATCTACCGTTATCACCAGTCACCATGAAGCTCTTTAAATTTGGACCAACGTCACCGTATTGCTTGCAAAATGTTCCTTTTTGAAGTACACGTTCATCAGCTTTTGAGGTGGTATGAATACCTCCGCAATATCGTGTTTTACCGACTGTATTTTCAGGTTCTATTTCAACATGCTTCTGAAATCTATTCAAATAATCACATGGATTCGGTTTAGTTTTTCTAGGTGATTGTGTTAATTCGTTTATCTTTTTTTGTTGAGCAGCACTTAGTTTCGTCATCACTTTTTCCACGCATTGCTGGTTGACCAAACGCTTACAAGAAATGCAATCAAGATTTCGTAGTAGTTGACTCGTTGAACCAGCCGCCTCTGGAATCATAGAGAATACTTCTGCAAAACACTCCAACTTGGCCTGGAACTCCATAAGTCTGTCAACAATATACTGCTTCATTCCAGGTATACAAATCTTGTCCACCTTAGCATCCATCATTTCCTGGATTTCTCGCATTGTCATATAGAACAATTCTTCAAATTTTTTATGCTTATGTGCAGCATCTTTGAAGCTAGATTTTAAACTCCTTAGTTTTTTTTTTATATTCTTTAATTTTTTACTGTCCGATTTGGCAGATTTACTAGATTTACCAGATCGGCTAGATTTTGTGGATTTTCCAGACCTTCCGGACCTTTTAGATTTCTTCGATCTATTAGATTTTTCAGATTTACCATCAGATTGATCAGATTTATAAGTTGATCGTGATCTTGAAGTTTTACTACTCGATTTCGATACACCTGATTTATTGCTTTTTTTAGTTGAAGATTTTGTTGAATTTATATGTTCAATGTTACTTTTGATTTCTACAATCAATTCTTTTGAGCTCGCTTGAAATTGTGAATTGTTGTCATTTTGGTTTAATTTATTTGAGTAAATAGCTTTTTTATTGCTACTTTTAGTTGAAGGTACAGATTGTCTTGAATTTTCAAGTTCAATGTTGCTTTTGTCTTCCAGTATTAATTCTTTTGAAACTTTTTGAATTTTGGATGTATTTTCGTGAAGAGCTTGAGCTGGATTTTTTGAGGTTTTACTTATGCTTTTATTATTTGAAAAAGATTCTGTTGATTTTTTTGAGAATTCTAATTTAATTTTTTTCCGTGAAGATGTCTTCACTGAAGCTGAGCTACTTCTTTTACTGTGGACATTTGAATCAATAGACCCAGAATGTTTTGTTAAAATGATCACCTCACTTTTCGAGCTTTGAATGGAACCACTATTTGAGTGTGTTTGTTTTGTATGCATAGAAGATGTATTCAACAATTCTTCGCTAATAATATTATCTGTTATATCGGAAGATGAATCTGGTGACGAGCTTGAATCATAACTGCTGCTAGAACTAGATTCTACGTTTTGCTCATTACAATCGCAAGTGTCAAATTCATATCCAAACGCTTGTATCATCTCAGCAAGCTTGTGAAGTCCGATCTCAACGGCATCCATGCGCTTCGACATATTCAACATTGCCCACATGTGCTTTATTCCACTGTTTTCACAGTTATTAAAATTGTCCAGCAAATCTGTGTTGTTGGGTAATACAGAGGCCAGGACATCGTGTATACTGTTCAAGCGGCACTCTATATCTTTAATATTTGCAAAAGATATTAAAGAAACAGGTACCAAAGGAAATCCAGGAGGCATCTTTTCACCGGAAATCTGTTTTGGCTGATTTGGGTAATTTATCGATAAAACTGTTTTTGCTGAGGCAACTTTTTCTCGAAACACACCTGTCCGTTGAGCAAGATTATCAGAATCTAACGTGAACTCGTTGATTTCTACTATTGGATTTTTAGGTATACTTGAAATTTGCTGTTCAAGTATATTACTGTGCGGACCACGGAACTCTACACGATGGTCGGATACATTTAGCCGATTTATAATCACGTGCAGCAATGCATGAAGTACTGTTGTGTTTATCACTCCAAATTCGGGTGTGGCTAGTGCCATGTCAACCATTTGATTTAAGTCGATCAGCAGTGGACCCATTATGATAAATTTTGTACTTTTTCATATAATTTACCGAAAAGAAAACTTTATCGTGTATAAAAAAATATATGTTCACTTTTTAAACTGTCATGTTACTTGGTGAATATTTTTAATAATAAAAATTTGTCTATATTCTATAATATAGAATCTATATACTCCACTTTTATGTAATCTAATATACTCGTATTAGCGAATGTTTCAATTTTGTAATACTGTAATGTAATTGTCCTGACAATTCTAAATTAATTTATATTACAAAGTTTTTATTTTAATCACAATTAGAATTCTCATTTATATACAATATTAAGAATGGATGAAAATTGTAGAAAACATTTAAGAATCTTGATTTTGATGAAGATAATTTTATAATTCATGTTCATCGACGTTTTAAAATATATTTTTTTAAATTATTTGGTTGATTTTAATTATTTCTGGTTAGGCTATCAGCATCAATAAAAATTGAAAGTTGCACGCAATGTATTAAACAAAAAATAATTTTTGCTATACCAAATAGGTAGGAAAATTATTATTTAAACACATTTATAGTTTTTGTAAATTTGAGATTATTACAGAGGCCACCTGTGCATTAATATCAGGATCTTCGAATTATTTCATAGCTTGCCGATGATTTTATGGTATGGACTGGAATAAGTGATAAGCACCCGAATTCTGACTCTAATTGACATATTTTTTTTTCATGGACACTAAAAGCATACAAAAATGCCACATTATCACACAAATTAAACCGAAGAAAATTTTCCTGTTTTTTTTTTAAGTAATAGTGGACAGGTTTAAAAACAACAACCTTGCAAACAACAAAAAAAGCCTTCATCCCAATACTTCATTTGGGCAATTAGTAGTTTAATTGTTTGATTGTTAGGAGTTTTAAGGGCATTACATTTTTTCTTATAAGATAATTGATAAAAACAAAAGATGTGCAAAATAATAATGTAAAAAAAACAATATATCAATGGTTGGTTATATATGCATTTCACCACTTGGATGAAGTAGCTATTAAAACATTATGAGCTTGCTAAATATTGCTTACGCCATTTGCGCCATTAGGTTTATTTGTATTGTATTATATTCTATGTATTATAATAGCTGACATTTTCGATCTGCATAATATTCCGTGAACACATAATTTTATTTATTTAAACACAGCGTTAGTTATATTCAAATAAAGATGCATTAAATTTAGCATAATCTTAAATATTTAACATCATTTTAAGTGGCCTTGAATTAGTCACACTACCTACTATATTATTCATAAGTTTTAATAAAGTAGGTCAAGTTAAATATATATACATGTAGAGTATAATTTATTTACCATGCATCCGAGATCCATATCACCGTATAGTCCAGGAAAATGTTTCTGATCACCACAATGGAATGTAGTCGCAGGTAAATCCACTTTGCTCATAAAGTTGTCATCAAAGTTCTTATCATAACCGACCGGGTAGTATTCCTTTGGCGCGTTCATCACCTATACAATTTTTTTTTGTTCAGAAAATCTTCAAATTTGAATAATAATCAAAGCTATTTAAATACTAGCTTACCTTGCTGCCACCGGCCATGGTATATTTTTCGGTGGTGGGCCGAATAGTGGTTGTGGTCGTGGCAGGTCTCGTGGGCTGGCGAGTTGTTGTGGTGCTGAGAATTGTTGTTTGTTTTATCATGTCTCTTTGTTTCTGAAGAATACTGGCATTTTGGTCAGCTATCAGTTGTTGTTGTCTCATTTGAATAGCTCGCTGGATGGCTTCTACACTCACATTTGCAACTGCAGCCAGTTCCTCAACAGTGTGACCCATTAGATCGACATGTGGAACGTCCGATTGACTACTCTCTGTCTGCGGATATTTTTAAAAAATAGTATTTACATTATTATTATCGTAATAACATTGGGCATATTATAAATATATTTCTACGCTGCATATAATAATGTGCGAGAATGTAATCTTCTATCTTTTTCGAGTAGATTAATTTCAAACAACATAATGAATTCAAACTGATACTACCGAGTAGTTGTAAAATATTTAAAATACATTTTCGCTGATCGAAATCATCAATCTGCTAACGCATCTCAGTTCGTGACTTTTCTGACCTCAACTAAACATTTTATCGTTTTTATAATATATATTGTATATTTACAATAGAAAATCATAATAAAAACAATAAAATTACCTCTTTTACAATATCCTGTTTATCCATTAACACGGAGTGTTTATTCAAAATCTCATTAGTACGATCCAACTGAACTATTTGGCCAGTTGAGATTCGCGACACGGAAGATGGCATTGCCTGGAAAGCTGGCACCGTGTACTTTTGTGATTCACTGTTGCTGGGAATCTTTTGGACAACACTTTGTGGACGAAAGGGTTGCGCGAAAGTATAGTTGGTTGTCTGTAAATTAGTTCTATATTATCATATTTATTTTATACGTATTGGGAAATAAGCATTACCTGACTTTGAGTCGGATATTGGTACATAACTTTGCGATTAAACGAGTGTTGTGGTTTCGTATCAACAATCTCATTAACTATCTTAGCGCGATTCGTAACTGCTGGAATTGGACGAAATGCTGGAACACCTAGTGGTAAAGACATAGCTTCAGTCATCGTCGGCGCAACTGGTTTAATGTATACTGGGCTGGCAGGAGTCACTGGCGGTACTGGAGACCCAGCTGTAAGCGCCTGAGGACGGTTTTGTTGAATAACTGCTGTTTGCGTTGCCTATACAATAAATATAAATATTTTTCACTTTTAGAAATAAATAAAATTGTGTACTACAAATTATAAATAACTACACAAGAGTGAAAGTAGCGAATCACATTAAAATCTAGACTATATATTGTGAAAACTGTATTATAGCCATACGCGATCTATTCAAATGCAAATTTGCAATAGCTAATGCAATGAGGATACACGAGTTATAAATATATTAATTATACAAACACACTCTATTTTATGTTTATGAAAACAGTTCATAATTAAATATTAAATATATATGGGGGATATTATGCGCTTACTGGCAGTTGAGATGCTGGCAACACACCGATGCTATTGCTGAACGCTCTTTGATCGAGAGAACGTCTTTTGTTTCCTTCTACATTTCCGAGCGATTCGCCAAATCCCAGCTCGTCACCAACACTGAATCCTACAAAAGAAAAATAAATAATTGTAGTTTTACGATTTTCATTTTAATATCATGAGGATATAAAAAAGAAATATTGACCTAAATAATTCAATGTTAAACGATGCACATATGATCTAGATTTGCAATTATAAATTTATTAAAATATTAAAAATGATTGCTCACATTGCATACTTTATGCGTTTGTACTTGTTTTCTGTATTCGATTAATAACACGTTTTCTTAGAAAGGTAGTGCGCGTTTAAGATTAATTGTGCATGTGCGCTATTTGAAATGGTAATTACGAGTATATTTGATGCGACCCGAACGATGAACTTAATAATATTTATTTATGTATTTTTATAGGTGTTTATTATTGTTTATAATTTATTGCTTGTTTAATTCAGCAAAATTATTATTATTATCATATTTATAAAGCAGAAATGCTAATAACATTTTATGACGAAACCTGTTTTATTAACGAATCACCTATCACCCGAATAAGGTTTAAAATATCTAAAATATAGCACATTAGCATTCTTCTTGTTTGATCTGTTATGTAATCGTATCGACGCTCCCAATTTGCTGTCTCTGTTATATTTCAATGTCCCGATCAGAAAGACTCGTTCACATGTTTTCTTACGTCTGAAGCTGTTAATGACATCGCTACTCACTTTGATTTAAATTCCCGTGAAGCATTTCGGAGGATCACACGGTCTTTAAATTAATCCTGAATTATTTATAATAGTGGTACAAGTATGTGTTCATAGCGAACCATATATCAGAAATCATCGTTTGGTAAAAGTAGCTCGATCATATTTGGTCGGTTGGTGCTTAGTCATATTGTATTACAAGCTTGACAGAATCTTCTATTTAGTCTTGAATGTTTTTATATTTTACGTTGATATGTTTGTTATTTGTTATTTTTTAATTTTATTTATTTGATTGTATTATTGTATATTATTTTTAGTTTGTAAAATTGTGTTTGTTCTCTAATTTGTATTTTTTTAGATGACAATGTAATATAATTAATAATAATATTGAAAATATTTTAATAAAGGTCAGTTGGCATGTCCCTGTTGACTTCACTTTTAAAAAAAAAACACCTTCGCTAAAAGTATGCAGCAACATGAGCTGCAATAGAAGCGGAGCCACTAACAGATTTTTGTGAGATTTTCTAGTAAAATAAAACGAAAAAAAAAAAAGTGAAAATACCCTACCCACTTGCCTCACCTTTTGGAGGTGGCGAAGTGATCTATCTGGTTCTTCGTCTCGCGGTCAGGTGAAACCCATGAGACTTTGTGACAGCTCTTGTGGGGGAATAATACCCGGTGATTACTAATTGTCGAGTGGGTTGTTTCGTATTCGCTACTTATTTACAAAACATTCAAGGCGCATTGTAACGTGGAGTATTGTTGTCACCAGCGACAACATTGACCAGTTTCTTCTCGATTTGCCAAAGTGATCCGTTTGCAGTTGCTTCTTCTGGAATAGAAGGAAGGAACCAACATAGCGACATTCAGCAATGGCCAAAGTTTTGTTAGCAAAATCATTATCTGGGACGAATGCTCAATGTCGCATAAACGTATGAAAGATCTGCGTAATGACACAAGACGTTTTGCACGATCAACCGGTGCCGATGAGATCAATGCGTGCCTCAAATCTTCGACTTTATGGCTTTATGTGAAGAAACTTCAGCTAACAACAAACTTGCGAGTTGCATTGCTAAACGTTCCATCAAGTGATCTCCAATCAACTGCAAACTATCGGTAATGGTCGTGTTCCTGTCGACGCATCAAATGGATTGATTTCGTTCCATCCGAATTTTTGCAATTTTTTCTCAACAAAGTGTTTCCGAACATCATTGCTAAGCACAAAAACTACGATTGGTATAGTGAAAGGGCAATTTTAGCGTAATAGAACAACAATTTGGATCACTTAAACTGCACAATTCAAAATATATCGACTGTGTAACAAACGAAGACAAAGCAACCAACTATAAAACTGAGTTTTCGAATTTATTGGATGTACCTCGCATTTCTCACTGCACAATTTAAATTGAAGGTTGGTTCAGTCGTCATCATGCTTCGCAATCTCAATCCACCAAAATTATGCAACGGAACGCATTTAGCGGTCATAAAACTCATGAGCAATGTGAATCACGCGAACAAAAAAGGAAAGTTCAAAGGTGAGAGGCAGTTCTCATTCCGAGAATTCCAATGATCCCAACCGATATGCGATTCAAATTTAGGCGAATTCAATTTACAATTCGTCTCTCATCCATGTAACAAAGAGAAACTCGGTAATGACATTGTGCAAACTACAACTTACCACATCCATCATGTTTTCATTGGCGGCATTTGGTTGAACGTCCATTTCCTCCATTTTAACATCGGCTGACTGTAACAAAAAGAAATTCAAATGAATGTTCGGTGATGACATTGTCATATGGAATCAAAGTGGAAAAAAAAGGAAAACTTACCAAGGCAATCATTGTAACAACGTTTTCTTTACAACTCCACCGTCCATATATATTCACTTTCACACAAAATGCAGTACTAAATTGTAGATTTTCTATTACAAATGAGTGGATATTGTTCGTGTTCCATTTTGACATACATTGCAAGCGCGTAGTTCTAGTTGTTTTCATGGCATCGGGTCTAACGCGCTAACAGACGCGCTTGACAGTTTGTTGTTGTTTGGTTTAGTCGTTCGAGAGTTATAGCGTCGCAAACATGGAGCAAAATAAAGAGAACATCCGATATATTTTACAGTACTACTACTTGAAAATCGACCCGTTTCTGAAGCGGATGGTGAGTGTCGATGAAAAGTGGGTCACTTACGACAACGTGAAGCGCAAACGGTCGTGGTCGAAGCGAGGTGAAGCCGACCAGACGGTGGACAAGCCCAGATTGACGGCCAGGAAGCTTCTGCTGTGTGTTTGGTGGGATTGGCAAGGAATCATCCACTATGTGCTGCTCCACTATGGCCAAACGCTCAATTAGGACCTGTACTGCAAACAACTGGACCGCTTGAAGGCAGCTCTCATGCAGTAGAGGCCATCTTTGATCAACAGAGACCGAATTTTTTTCCATCAGGACAACGCCTGGCCACACATATGTTTGTTTGGAAGTTGGAAGTTGGCAAAAAAATAGTTTTGTGTAAATTGTCTCTGCGAGTTTTTTGCCAATAGGGAAGCGAGCTTATATAAGAGGGGCATTATGAAGTTGGCATATCGTTGGGAACTAGTCATCGAACAAAACGGCGCATATTTGACTTAAATCGGATGATTGTAACCAATTTTATGAATAATAGAAAGTTGAAAAAAATATCGCAGGACTTTTTTGACACCCTATAATGATTATTTGTTTTTGAAATGTTTTATATAGAGATTCTTATCAGAACTATATTATTCAATTTTTATAAAATTATTCAAAATAGCTTTAATTTTGAATTATTTATTTCATCCTTTTTGGAGGGGCCCCAGGATAATGGAATTCATGGAAAATTAGCTGTTTGGGCTCTGAGATTCAAGGTTAGTCATACATGACTAGACAATCTTTTAGATTTATTAAGGAGTTGTGAACACGAAGACCTACCGAAACTAGGCAAAACTCTATTAAAGACTCCACGTGACAAAATTGTGACGCGGCCATGTCCACCTGGTAAATTTTATTACTTCGGAATTGAAAGATGTCTATTGTGAAGTAATTATGATTTTTTAAATTCATCAGTTAATGTAACGATTGATATTGAAATATGACCTATAATGGGGTAATTTGTGAACCAACAAAATATTTTACCATTTGTTGTGGGAGCATATGTTGGTAGTGGAAATCCATCAAGCACTGACAATGTTTTACTTGAGTTTGCGGAAGAAGTTCATTAAATTCTGCTTAACGGAGTACTTGTTTCTAGAGAAAGAAATAGAAAGAATATAATCATAAGTTCATTTATATGTGATGCACCTGCAAGTGCATTTGTAACCGGAACCAAACAACATATATCAAACGTGCCCTAAATATGATCAAATTTGCTCCAGAGACGGCCAAGGAAGAGGAAGGCTATTATATAGCTGTTCAGCATGAATTCTAAGAACAGATGATACATTTCGTGACAGATCTCAAATGAATTACCATATTGGTCAGTTTCAGACTCGACAAACATTGCTGGAAAGAACAGTATGTATCGGCATATTTTACTTTATTTTGTTGCAATGAGTTTTTTAGGCAAAACACACGAAACTAAAAAAAACACAACTAAAACTATAAACGCACTTCATAAAACCAAATCAACGAAATCGGTTATAATAAATACCGCAACTCATGAGACATGACACTTGATAATTGGGATTTCAGGCGTAAAAACAACGAACGTCAAATATTTGATCAATCCCAAAACCCTCTCAGTTTAATGGTCTGCTCTACCAGAGAACAAGATAACTCATCCTTCGGACTCACCAATGCCATTCTGCCGAGTAAGGCTCAGTGCAAGGACCTGTTCGCTTTGCCCATCAACAAACATAGTTCGAACATTTAAAACCCAACTCGTGTTCGGTCATGTTTGTAGCTAAGAGAATATGATGATTTGTACAAGTATTTGTCGACTTAGTTTCCATATGAATATTTGGGTGTACATATTAATTCGACAGTTCACCAACACATCTTGCTCCTTGAGACCATTGCCTAAAATAACGTTGGTAGACATACCGGATGCAATTTGATGCGTGTACAATTTATACATTGTACATGTAAATGTTCGTGAGGGCACAATTTGGTACTACCTGCATTTCCAATGATGATTTTCTGTTTAAAAAATGTATTGATTGAATTAGTGTAAATTACATTGTGGCAGATCTTCAGCACCTTTAAATATTTGCATAAATATATTGTATCAGCGACAGATTGTCCTCGAAGAAAATATCAGACTTTCTTACCAGAAAATAAGTCAAAATTAGTATGTACATAAATACACAAATATAATTTAATTATATAATGATTTTTTATGTCTATTTAATTATTTCGTAAATACATACATAGCAAAATGCTAAAGTGTTTACGTTCAGTGTCGCATGTGCTTCGATGAATTTATATTAGTGCGATGTTGCATATAGTTATACTCGTATATTGAATGTATGTGTACAAGTATAATATGTCCAGCTAAATGAATAAGAAAAGCACTTATCGCGCGAGTCACGTAATCAGTGTGCACTAAAAACACACTTGTGTAATGCGTTTCTGCATTTTTTTTTTAAGTATCCAGTGTCACTTATGCATGGTAATTTTCACTAAACTTTATTTGCATTAAACGTCTCTGTTCTGAGTGTGTGTGTGTGTGTGTGTGTGTGTATATTTGTTAAAGCGCATACGCAAACATGCGATCTCAATTATTTTAATTGTGGTTTGCAATGTGCGTAATAAATTAATGTATACTCTTTACTCTGCTGTATTATTAAAAGTACAACGTATGCAAAGTACTCTTATATATTCCGTTCGCGTGAGCGTGTGCAAATGTGGAGACATTCTGACGACAGATTATACTCGTATACAGAGTTGACACTGCACAATGATTAGTATTTATAATCAATAACCAACTATCTCCACTGATTCATCAACATCGAATGAGGTTGATCTATTTTTGAGATTATTTATTTGTACCGAGATTAGTCCTGCTATACGAGTATATACAATATATAAATTTCTGGTGTGAACCTGGGCGGGGGTGTATAAGTGATTAAAGGGATTTTTTCAGGAAGATTCTTGAGATATAGATCCTGGAAGCAGATTATGGCTAGCAAGAAATATAGGAAAATAAATGAATCAGTTGCATTATAAAAGTTAGAAACGCAAATGTTTATCAAAATACTATCATGTGGTATTTTTATAGATGAAATAATTCATGTCTTAAAGCATACCTATAGATGGGGCGGTTGTCCCTCAAAAATGAATTGTTGAAAGTACCTGTCCGTCGTCAGCTAGTCAAATACATTACAATGAAGAAATATAGCAAACTAATTAGATAAAAAAATCTTTTTTAATAAAAGATAATACGAAACATCACTACTACTCGTATTATCAAGATCAAGGTCAGTTAAATATCGCAAAAAAATTCTTTTGATTATTTTGAGTATGGACTGGTGATATGCTTCCAGAAATACTTGATTCTAATATCAAAAGAAATATGTCATAATAAATTTACTTATTGTATATAGTATTGTCTCATTGAATCCTGTTGAATCCAATGACCATTACGGGTTCAAATGACTGGTCAAGTAATGCTAATGTGCTGTTTTGCGCTGTGCTACTCTTACTGTGCTCTAACACTAACAAAAAAGGGCATTTAACTCGTATCAAAAAAACGGTAAAAGTCATTTATATAGATGGAACTGGGGATGCAAAAAATGTGAAAGGTATTTAAAAAAGATGAATTATTTTTTTTTTCTAAGGACTTGCACATCAACCGAGAGACAGTACGCCAAAAAGCAGGTCACAGATTGTGCTCCTCCGATCCATTCCTACATCTTAGCCATCCTCATCAAAACATTTTCTTTTTAAGTTTGAGTGAGGACATATTATCTAAGTTCTCCTCTTCCATTTCACATGCTCTACAGAGTAATTAGTTCTTGACTCCTATCATATATGTAGATGTTTGTTGAGACAATGACCTTTAAGAAGGTTGTGCCATTGCGGGCCATGTCGTAAGCTCCCACATTATCAAGAATGTTTGAATGACCTGGTACCCATCTCAGTTCAACGTTTTTATTGATAGAGAGATCTTGGAGTTGGTCAATACATTCTACGTTCTACGTTATAATATCTCTTGGTTTTGATCTGTTTGTCCCGAAATAAACCGTGAAACACACTACACGTCATGATCGATCGATCGCTTCTCAAGCTTAAAAACTTGAAGACGAAAGCATGGAACCGGTACAAACGGACAAATCGGACCATTCAAAGTATGCTAGTCTGAGATCTATAGATTCGCATCGTCACAAAATAGGCTTTACAAAGAGTACCTCAGGAAAACTCATAGCGACCTGTCTAGTGGTCCTTCTAAATTCTGGTCTTATGTGGACTAAAAAGACTAAAGGCTTTCCTTCAATGATGAGGTTTGAAAATAATATCGAGGACATATTCTATGTCCTTTACACTCGCATTGAAGTCTTAAAATCCCTTTTGAGCATTAATGTGAATAAGGACAAAGGACCTGACAATATTCCACCATTGTTTTTGAGGAAATGTGCTGAGTCTCTTGCTGAGCCTCTTCAGATAATCT
>JANSTU010023239.1:0-13163 GCA_027564075.1 Bolitophila hybrida
TTCGCGACTAGGGTGGAGCAGTATTAGCAGCACCACCCGGCGGTGAGTTACGTCACAAAATAACTCGGGCGCCAGCCGGCATAGCTGGTAAGGGAGTAGATAGATCCCCCTCTCACCAGTGAGGACTTCGACCTTGCGGAAAAACTCAACTGGTAGGTAGTACCTCGGTACTACCAAGTTTCAAGAGCTATATCGAGCCCTCCAGTGGGGACGTGGGGTATATCTTATGGCAGGAACCACGTACAAACCGGACAATTCTGTAGCATCAGTGCAAATTCCTGGATTTCTGAAATTATAATATTGGTTAATGCGTTCGTTTGTGGTAAGATTATTTGGTATTTTTGGTCGTATGAAATATTAGCGAAATGCACACGTCCTCCATTGTTGTCAGAGCTACTATTTTGATCATAGGTTTCAGATTTTGCTGTGATTGGTAACAGCTAATTTCCGTTGCATACTCCAAATTTTGCTTCTGCAGCTCCTTGTTGAGAGCGGCCCAAGAAGACGGTCTGCACTATGTGTAATTGCATCGCGACCAAATCATTGACTGTATGCTGTTACTCTGTCCAATTATCTTCGAATTAATGTTGTCCATGTGCGTTGTTATTTGCGTAGACAAGACAATACCACAAACGAGTAAGTCCAAAGGGTGTATTTTGCTGACCCAAGGCATTTTGCACATAACTCAACAATCGAGTCAACGGTTGTGACTCACATAAGACACTTGGTCTTGGAAGTGATTATGATTATGGTTACGACGCCAATTTATTTCACGGTGCGAGCGTACAGAAGAGAATAATAGGCTCTTTCAGAGGCACCAACATGAAAACATGTGTAGATTACTCGTATCTTGGAAAAGTAAATCTGTCGACGTGTTCCAAGTAATTTCAGTATAGGTGATCCGATAAGTGAGAAACTCTGGGGAAAGAGGATATCTGCCCATAGTTGCTATAGTTGTATTTAGGCCAAGATGATCATCGCCGATAACCAACCTAGCGGATCAATTAGCTCTCTTGTGTGTGAAATGGAGCGACGCGAAATCCGAAGTGATCATTGTTCGGAAACCAATGAAATCCCAATGTCTTCACATCAGATTCTCCAGAGTCAATTTCCGCAATTCCAAAAGACCCTTGATGCTTACAAGCTGTTCTTGCAATTTTTCGGAAGGATTAACCTTTATTATATTATTTTATTATAACTCTACGCTCCTCAGTAAAATGCTTAATTTTGTTCATATTTTTGTTTTTAACCTTAGAAATTGACAAAGAATCTAAAAATATAAAGCATTAGTTCTTATGTTAAGGCATAAGTGTTCATATGAACTTTTTTAAATATTTTTTTAAAATTTACTTACTCGATTTTGGTTGTAGAACACTATATAACAATTTGTTTTTAAAAATATTTATGTTATTACCAGTAAAACAAATGAAACAAATGCTGTTAACTTATTTTTGCAACGTCAATAATTAATGACATTTACAATATGCTATTTATTACTTCAAGTTCATCACATATATAGTCATTATAACGGCATAACGGTAATTTGAAACAGTGTGTTGGATCCGCCATCAATTTAAATTGAGTTTGTGCGACGGATTTTGGTGTGTTAACTTACTTTGTATATTTTTCAGCCATTCGACAAAAAAACTGATTGTGTCGATATGCAATTTTTAAAGCACGATGATTTGAGTTGTTCCATGCCCAGAATCGCTACCTTGATCCAACTCATAACACCGTTCCTTACACTTGTTCGTTGTTGCAACGGAATTTTTAATCGCACTGTACAAATCATGACACTCCAATAACACTTTCATTTCCCGGGTTTATGTCGAGTAATTTGACGCGCCCTCCAACTTCTGGATCTTATCTTTGCTCCTATCACCCATTCTGCATTGGAAAAAAAGTTCAAACTCAAAGATTGTATGGCGTCAACATCAACATCTTTTTTTTATTTTTGTTGGCCTTTGGCCTAGACGTTTGTCATCCATATTGCCTGTGCCGATGTATATTTGAACGGATCCCGCGTCAATGTCATGTCATGTGCACGTACAGTGCTGTTTAAATACGTGATATTAAAGTAGTACAGAATATTAAAAATAGGAGTATATTTGATAAAGAGTTAGTATTTTATTTTTTTATATTTATAATAGGGTGTCAAAAAGTCCTGCGGTATTTTTATTCAATTTTCAATTATTCATTAAATTGGTCACAATCACATCAGATTTAAGTCAAATATGCGGCGTTTTTTTTGTTTGTTAGTTGGTTTTGTTTGTTTGTTGGCCTGGCGTTGTCCAGATGGAAGACAATTCGGCCTCTGTTGCCGTTTTTTTTTTCTTGCAACAACGTCGTGAAAAAACCGTCTGGGCCGCTTCACCACGAACTTTTACTTTCCACGTTGTCGTAAGTGACTTATGACTCATGCCCAGCTCTTGGCCTACGGTTGCTACTATGCCGACAAATTCAGCGATTTTTTCGCAATTTCCGGAGCGTGGCGCATCTTCGACAACCTCTACACCAGAACGAAAACGTTGAGACCATCATTGTGCGGTGGAAATGGGTCCATAAACTGCACAAATTTTATTGGCGGCTTTAGATCGGATTTTCTCTTTATTTTGCTTCATGTTTGCGACGCTATAACTCACCAACGACTGAACGAAACAACAACAAACTATAGCATGACCCGATGCGATGAATACAACTAGAACTGGCAACGACACCTAGCGAAAATACCGCAAGACTTTTTTGACACTCTTTAATATAGATCTGTCAAAAATAAGAGCCGTAAACTAGTAGTGTTGCCAGACTTATATAAAAAGGTGTAAAATATATAATTAATAGAAACTGGACAAAACTGGTTTAAAATAAATAAAAGATGTTACTTTTTTGTTTGCATACATGACATTACAATAAAGTACAATCAAAATAGTTAATGCAAATAGCTAATATTTGTACATTAAATTAAACTAAATTAACGAAATTTTGATAAAGCCAAGATTTTATGTATTATATAAAACCACCGTGATAAGTTATAGATAATAAAAGATGGAGCGCGGAACTTTGATTAAAGAAAAAATTATTTAAATTAATTTTTTTTACTGTGAATTAAATTGTATGAAACGCAATATACTTTTTAATTACTCGTTTACGAGAATATTAAATGCCCTTTGATTATATATGCTTTAATTAAGTACAGAATATATATTGTCTACGTGATCGCCAGCAGCTTGCACATTTCTTTACATTGAGAAATATAATATAACATAAACTTATGTATATATATATAAATAATAGTGTGTGATTGTATAGTTGTTTCTGTATACATATATATGTATACATTAAGCAAGATAGTGTGATAAGGTGGTCGTGTCGTGCGACTATGCTCGCGCTGTAAATTCAATTCTCAGAACATGGGTCTTATTCTCTCACACATACACGTACACATATATATATATATACAATCTCTCGCATAAAACATGAACATATATAATATAAATAAGAGCTCTTTTATAGCTCTACGATTGTATGCGAGTGCATATGTATAGAAAATTTTCGTGTCGACCGAAAATCGTTCCGTATATAAACATTAGAACAAGACCGAGTTCCGTACAGTCTATCTTCAGACTTCGAGTGAGATCCCTGTTTAATATTAAAAAAAGTGTTTCTTGTGCGCGTTTTTTCTTCCATAAAATACAGTTTTTTTTTTGCTTTTCTCAAAACAGTAAATAAAATAAAGATTTATTATTTTACACACCGGATATCGTGACTCGTTCAAATTATAACAGATATCATAAGAAAGTGCGCGATTGTGCGATTGTGAGTTATATGTAAATTTACGATTCGAAAGAAAACTGAGGCAAAACGAAGAGAATTGTTTAGTATTTTGTTTATCTGCACCAAGACACTGTTTGAAGACTCTGTGTGCATACATTAAGCAGAAGATTGCGTATATATAAACCGAGTTTTATAATAATAATAAAAATACATTTTTTGTCTTTATCGCGTGGACGTAACGACGAAGAGCAATTAAGACAAAAAAAAACTTGTGATTTTTTATTCTTAAATAAAATAGACTCAGTGCCATTTAAATATTGTTTGAGTGTCTTGAGAGTGTGTCTTAGTTAGTTGTTGTTGTAGCGCGTTCATCTCTCCGGTGCTATATAGAAACTCTTGTGTCTCGTGCTTCAAGAGAACATGCCTCTTTGGTGAAAACGTGATTAGACATATACGCACACAAACACACACCGCGCAATCACCTGCGCCAGCACATAATTATTGCGAACGTTATTGTACTTATGTCAGATATTACCGATTACAAGTACTATAAGAGTTTAATCATAAAGACAACCGATATAAAGAATACTAAGAAATCAGTTACATAGCATTTGGTGAGGAACTTTCAATTGTTGAAATGGTAAGTTATTGAATTACTAATTTTATGGAGAATATAGAAAATGTCAGTTTCGATTTTTTTCAATTCAAATATTATTCAAGTTTAGTATCACATAATACAACATTTAGTACTAAAAATCGAAGGTTATTATTTTAGTTTTCGCACTGAATTTGTTTGATTTAATTAACATATTTCACATCATTTTGAAATTAAATCTTCAAACAATAAAAATTTGTTACAAAATTTTGTAATATATTTTATAATTTTACTTGAATTTCTATTTCTACTTTTTTATTTATCTATAATTAATACTTTTATGCACTGTTTGAGAAAGGTCATTACTCCAATCTCAATTACTTCGAGTTAGTCAATAAACCATCGAGAATGGAAGAAGGTTTTCTCCATTACTTAAACTTAATGTTAAGCAGTAATATTATTTACCAATAAAGCTTCATCCGAATTTCGTGTTTTTTTTACGCTAGGATTATTATTATTTTTTCTAAAACATTTTTACTAGTACGGCGTAAAATATATATGAAACATTGTAATTTTTTGCATATCATTTATTACGCCAGTCTTAATTAGTGGTGTTCCGAATGTTTGGGAATTTTGAGCCGGACCCCGAATTACTTGGTTTCGTTATAACCATATAATAATCAGACGGAAAGAATTTGAATTTTCAGTCATCGACAAACACAATCCAAAAATACTAGCTCATTTGATTATTCTTATTAACCCATTATCTGCTAGCGTTTCCATATGGAAACGGTAAAAAAGTTTAATTTACGTTAATATGGGTTTTTAAGACGTTTTTCGAAAAATTTAAGCCAGTTTGCTTGATTTTTCTTATTCTGGGAGATAAAGGATTAATGATGAAGTAAGCCCAATGATGAAAATAAACAAGAAATATCGGAACTTCTATTGTAAAAATATGGTCATTTTTCTTCATTTTAGATAGCAAATAATTAATATAAAGAAGAGATAAAATATGTTTTGGTTGAAAAGGACGTTTTTTCATCTTTTCATACAGGAATGGAATGATTCCGTTGATGATGATGGAAAACCGTCTATGTTCAGGATTTTTATTATGCTTGCGAATTGTAACTTTCAGAAGTATTCTCCATTTTTGGCTTATTTTGTTAAAGCTAGTTATTATACGAGGGCGGTCCGATAAGTATTTAGCCTACAAAAGAAAAACGAAAATGTTGGTAAAGTGGCGATGTATTTCTAAACAGAACCCTTCCGAAAATACGTTTTCTCGAGGTCTGCAAAGTGGTGGCCTCCGTGGTGGCGATGACCTCCTCATTCGACCCAAATTTGTGTCCTCCGATGGACTTTTTCAAGTTTCGAAACAAAATGAAGTCGCACGTTGGCCCCGTGCCTGGCGAAAATAGTGCATGCTGTAGCCCAATTAGTCCAATTTGGCCTTGGCGAAGGCGGAGGTGTGAGCCGAGGCCTTGTCATGGTGGAAGAGCACTTTTTAATTCGCCAAATGGGCGCAATAATTCGGCATAGTAGAGCCCAGTGATCGTTTTGCCCTTCTCCATGTAGTCGATGTAGATCACACCTTGTGAATCTCAGAAAACAGTAGCTGGATAGAACAGTCTTCGCCTTCTTTGGAGCACGTTGGCCGGGTGAAGTCCACTGTTTCGACTGTTCCTTGGTCTCTGGTGTATACCACGGGAACCATGTTTCGACGACGGTCACGAAACTACATAGAAACACTTTCGGATTGTCAAACACTGCTCTGCAGTAGTCTCACGGTCGCCATCGAAGGAGAGGAGTCACCGTACACAGCATACATACTCTCTTTGATTTTGCTGCGCGATTTCCCTTCCAAAAACAAAATTTGAATTACCGATCGATATTGCTCTTTTTCTGTTTTTCTAAAAAAACAACTGAACACCCGCTTCTAAAACGCGGTCAAAACAAAACTACGAGTCCGAGTTCAGAGATTATTTGTATTAATAATTTTAAATTTTAAGTAAAATTTTGCCAACTTTGGACAATATTCCTCCATTATTGATGCGATTGTAATTATTGGTAGCTATTAGTAGAGATTTTTTTTTTGTTTCGCTTATTCATTAAACTTTATGTTTGTCCCATAAAAGAAAAATGGAGACACCAATACTTCCTCATCTTGGTTGTTTATTTAGGGTTTACTTAATCTAATAAGACTTTTTTCTTTTCATAAAAAAACATTTCTTTCAATTTAACATTTTTATTTATTTCTATAAAACTAGCCATAAAGTTTTATGGAAATAAATACAAATGTTAAACTTTTTATTATATTCTATAAAAGTTAAATGGAGCAAACTATATGGACAAAATGGAGACAATAATTCTTCATATTTGGTGATTGTTTTTATTATGTTAATCGAATATCATTTTTCTGTTGATAAAACAAAGTCTCGTTTTTATTGGTTTAAAAAAGTTCGAGTTTTCTATGTACCATAAATGGATCACTGATTGGACAATCCTTCCCATCCTTTTGCTTGATCTCAATGAGTATTGACTGAGACAATACTTTCAGGCAATTTCCCAAATTTTCTCGGTGCAATTTCAAACTACAGAATATATTATAACGTGATTTTTTTAATGAGGACACATTTGATTCCCTATCAAAAATCTACAATTATGGACAAAAAACTTTCATCTATTTTGTTTCTTGATGCTTAAAAAAAAAACTTTTCAAACTGTAATAATGGACAAAATTTGTAATTTTTTTCATTAAAGAAACGTTTTGCATACAAAATATGGACAAAATCTACCTCCATATTTGTTTTTCGTTTAAATAAACGTTTTGCACAACGTATCATATACAAAAAAAAACTTACCTAACACCTCCGACAGGAGCCAAATTTGTTTAAAGAACATCGCCGCGTTTTTGTTGTTGTTTTTTTTTTGGCTTGGCAACAGGTTGTGTCCGCCAAGAAGCAATCTGAATCATACGTTTCTCTCTTTTTTTTTTAAATATAGATCAAACGGCGACCTGACACACCTCTGCAGATGATTATTATAAAATGCATCCATGCACAATATTTATAGAGCGCACAGGAAGTGCCATGTCATCAACGCCTGATAAATCCTCGATAGCTCGTTTAGCTTCGCTGCTTACTTTTGATGCTGCATACACACGTAGCGAATCTGTCTAAATATACCCACACACAAACTTTATATATATATATATATACAAAGCCAGAGCATATATTAGCTCGATAATGTGTAAAAATAAACATTACGCACTCTGAAAACTGAATGGCGGGTGTTCTTTAATAAAAATCATGCGCAATAATAATAATATGTTTAGTCTGAGAAGATTAGATTGTCGAGAAAAAAAAAACATTTCGCAATGTTGCAGATTTTAAGTCACATTTTTTTTTAATGAAAGAGAGCTGTTTTTTTGTTTTCTTTCATTTTGTGTTATTTGGCACTGTCTCTTGAGTACTACTCAGGATGTGGTTTTTTTTTTAAATAACAAAATTTAGACAGTATGATGAGTAACTGGCCAACAAATTAGAACATTTAGTAGGTTAAAGCAATATTGCGAAATATTGTAGACAACGTCATAGGATCTATATGTAGAATTAGTACTCGCATGGCAACGTAGCTGTTTTTTTTTTAAATGTTGCGATTAGAAGAAAGATGTTGAGGATATGGATCATTTGAAGGTGTGTGTCATTTGAAAACAAGTTCATTTGTCACCTAATTTTTTTTAGAATGGCGTAAAAAATCCACACGATTGTTGTTCTTTTTGATAGTCCTTCTTGCGCCATACTAAAGCAACTAACCTAAAGTGTCTCTTTTTATATAAATATAAATAATTTAAATGTTTTAATTATAATTTACAAATTACAACATAGGACATGGAAAAAAGGTTAGACATATTTTTGAGAATGGCGTAAAAAATCCACACGATTTTTTGTATAATTTTGTTCGTACTTCTTGCGCCATACTAAAGAAACCTACGAAAAGTGTCACTTTCTGTGTAAAAAAAAGTTATTTAATTATATATACTACCAGAAATACCCACAATTATATTTATCATAAAACTTTTCCTTTGAAATCATTCAGTTTCGTTCTCCATAATCCGTAAACTATAATAATGGTAATACAAAATAATTGCTTGCCAATCTGCATGCGCGCACTCATTTGGAATGCGAATTCCGTATCGTATAGACTAGCTGGCTCTGGTTGCGTGCGCACATGCATATTTATATAAATCGTTAGCCAATTTAAGATCACGAAACAATTGCCTCGTCGGAATTGATACAAATGGCGTATGCGAATGCCAATACAGCAGTAGCAGCAACTATCATTAAATAGCGTCCGAGGAAAAGACCTCGATTCGTTCGGGCAAACGAGAGCGCGCGCACACACACATCTGTAGCCAATTATACACAATATATAAACGCGAGTCGATCAGATAATAATTCCCAATAACTTACAATTGATGGGCTGATTGGCTAGATAGGCGTACTCGCGTGCGCGCGCTCGCACTCAATCATGCGCCAAAGGTTAAGGAACTACATTATATTCAATTCAGTGAAAATGCGCAAGTGGCATAGCTCGGTTTTCCCATGGCGCAGACCGACAGTCTGTGCAGCACGACCGGCGACGATCACGTTTACCCGTGACGTCAACCGGTTCAAGCGTATGCGCGCGCGCACTTTTATGAATGGATGTATGTTCCGAGAAGCAATACACATCACAGCATATTATGAGCTCGCGGGCGCGAGTTTTCGAGTAACTCGGTAATTAATTGGCACGCGTTGCTTGCTGGGCGCAAGCTCGCAGACGCCGTGTCGCGTCGTCGCGGTCGTCGTCAAGCGATAAAATTGGAATAGGCACGGACACCAAATTGGCGAACATACGAAATGTCACACGCGGCAATCAATTTCAATTAATTAGCTAGATGAAAATAAGACGACAAATACATGCTCGCAAAATGATTATGGTGTCGCCGGAGTGGGTCCGCCGCGTATATAGGCAGTGCCGCTGTCGCCGTTGCGTCTACGTGCTCAGTCGACATTTCATCCTCGACTGGCGAGGAGCGTCACTCAGCGAGTTCTTCCAATTACACAGTTACTTCATTCACTTGAAATGTACATACTTGCATATTTAGTTATTTCTTCTCAACACTTGTAATTGCTTACTAAATTTTATATTTTTTTTATTCCAGAAAATGGACTCAATCCTTGGATTTACCGTAGCAATTCTGCTGGTTTGCGCTATAAATGGACGTGCAATCGATGAACTGGACAATTCTCTGCAGCCCGAAGACGTCGGGCAGATATCGCAGAAACGTGACTGGGTGAAAATCAGTAAAGCCCTACCACCAAAACTCATCCGACCATATGGCTCTAGTCTTGAGCTCGAATGCGAAGTCGGTGGAACCCCAGCGCCCAGTATCCAGTGGGTGCTCGGCAGCAATTCAAAAACAAGTGTAAGTCGAATTACTGTACTGATTATTTATTTTCTTTGTTCGGAAACCAGTTTCCTGTCAATTTTTTTTTTTTTTTAATGTAATCTTTTTTTTTTTTGGTTTGCAGATTAATGACTTTGAAGATAACCTGATTTCCGAAACAAATCCGAATAGCTTCGTGAGCGTTGTTTCGCGTCTGCAAATCGATCATGTTGGTCCAGCCGAACGCACGTACACCTGTGTCGGACGATCGGGCGGTGAGTCCGTCTACTCGAGTACCTCCGTTTACAGTGCACCCGGAACTATTTTGAAACCGCACAACTTTACCGAATTCATGGTCATGACCAAGAATGCCTTAAACAAACCACGTAAGGCACGCATCGTTCTCTACTACAATACAATTCTCGAGTCGATCGGTTCGAATGTGATCCTGCCATGCAAGGTCTCCGGAAATCCACTACCCGAATCATACTGGCTAGATGTTGAGGGCAACGTTATTAGTGGTCAGGATCCTCGATTCCGTGTACTATCCTCCGGACAGCTGTTGATCTCATCCCTTCGATGGACCGATATGGGCAGCTATTCGTGCGTGGCACGTAATGGTGTGTCCAAGGACTCCATCAACACATTTGTGTACCCAGTACTTGTAAGTACACTAAAATGAATGTTTGTTCCAAAATCCAAAGACTAATTCATATTCTATTTTTTTCTCTCCAGAATGGAGAATAAGCCCAATGCCCAATCTCTATGCAGCCATCTAGCGCCCACATTCTTAACTTATGCCAATTAATTGTAGTTTAAGTTTTAACATATGGCCATTTATTTATATAATCAACAAACACACAGCAATTGGAAGTGTATAGTCCTTTTAGTGTGCCCACCATTTCCAATTTATACATTTACCCCCACCACCACCCACACACCACACACACACAGCACACACACACTATTAAACAAAACACAGACATTATAAATATTAAATAAAATAAAAAACAAAACTGAAACTACAGGTAGTATTGCAAAACGTGCCACAATCACGTATGCTCATCCTAAAATAAGTATATTTAAATATAACAACAAAATCGAATGTAATTTTCTTTTATATTAATTTTAACACATACACACAGACACAGAAATGAAAAAGAAACAGGTATATAACAGAGTAAATAACCAAAAATATAAAATTATTATATAAGATTATAAATAAGTAAAACTATTTGTGTAGCAGCAACAGTTTATATAGTAGCAGTTGCAGAGAGGCGCAAAGTATTGCGCAAAGAACACATACAAACAAACAACATACGATTATATTAAGGATTTGATAAATACATGTATACAGATGATCAGAAAATGGTGGTGTTTGTTTTGAGGTTAGGTGACTATTATTACACAAACATTACCTAATTTACAGACTTTCTATGGAGCACAGATGCTCGAACGATCAGATACGCAAACATCACAAATTAAGACTTTATTTATCATATATATTTTACGCCAGTACAACATTTTCGTACGAGCATCTGACCTGTTCCCACTGTTTTGGTTATTTGATACTTAAGACTCACCTCAATCAGTGGTTGACATCAGATTCAGCTTCCGAGGTAGCGGAATTGATCAACATGTCAGGTACCGTTAGTCCTTGTATTGTGGCAACGAAAGTTTGTCAAGTTCTGGGTGTTTTGTGCAGCCAGGCAAACACCAACGTGGAATCGGTCTACATGTCGTAGGCATTTTTGAGAAACTGCGTGACATTTTGTATATAAGCGAAGAACTTGACGGTGAAGGTGGGATCCACATAGCTTAAGTCGAGGACTACTAATTTATTTGATTGGAGAATCCTCCTAATATGGGATATCACTGACATCCTCTTCCTGGTTTAGCATTACAACACTCAGCTTTTGATTTTATATCGTTATATCGTTATTTCAATTATGTTTGTAGCCAGACCAAGATCCTTCATCTTGAAATTACCACTCAAAGCGGACTTGATATCAGTCAACCGCTTTTCATCCGGACATAGAATGAAAAAATCATCTACATACATAACCACAATCATATTGCTATCTTTTGAACGGTAGACACACGAATCCAGATGCAATATCTCCAATTCTAAACTGACCAGTTTTAGTCTATTCATCGCTTGATTCAATTGACAAACTCACACTGAGTTCGCTGAATCCCTCCGGTTGATCGGTGAATATCTGAAGCATATCTTACAACCGTAGACGTTTCCTCGTTATCGATGCCGTCCCTTGGCGACAAGTCGCGTCTTCTTGTATCTGATCACTTCACCTTTGGATCCTTGTTTGAGTTTGAAGACTTTTTTTTGTCTTGATACTTTTCGTCTTCATTCAGACTGGGAAATTGACGAGCGTCTACGTTCCGTTTTCTTGATGTGAGTCCAATTAATTTTTTAATTTTTTTGACCCAAACCTCAGCAACAAATGCCGTCGAATTGATGGTCAGATTCTTTTAGTTCTTCGTATTAAGGCCTAAACTGGCAAACTGGCACCAACACCGGCCGAACTGGCACGTAAAATACTCATCCCTGTCGCATAAATCTTCTTCCAATGCACATTCAAAGTCTTCTTCTGCCACATCTGCGTGTCTTGGAGGAAGCTCAACTGTTGTTTCTTCATGAACGATATCATTTTCATTCCAGGTGGTTGACAGGATACAATGGCTTTTTCGGAAACAAGATTTTCTGACCAAGATACAGCCTGAAATCGACGGTTTTCAACTCCGGTGGATCTAAGAATTTGACATCTCATTCATGTCGACGCACCTAACGCTATTTGCGTTTGCGAATTGAATTTCCTTCGATTTGGCGTCCAATTTCTTATATATAACCTTTGATCCCTATTCGGGACATAGGGCATTATTTCTTACGCCTTTCCTTTGGTACCTGGACCATGACGCGTGTGGCTATTTGCGTTTGCGAATTGAATTTCCTTTGATTTGGCGTCCAATTTCTTATATATAAATTCCTTTGATCCCTATTCGGGACATAGGGCATCACTTCTTACGCCTTTCCTTTGGTACCTGGACCATGACGCGTGTTCCAATAATTAGTAGTCGACAGCACCGTTTGTCCAAAAATTTTCGGGAACTTGTTTGCCAAGAGTGCGATTCGGTAGATGATTGGTGACATGAGCAGCGATGGCTTCAGAGCCCACATTGGCTTGTCAAAACTTGCATCGATGGCACTTCCATTGGTCCGCAAACGTCACTGTGAACCAGCATTAACTACTGTACTCAGTGCTGTCGTGTTTATATATATAAATTCCTTTGATCCCTATTCGGGACATAGGGCATCAGCAACAAAGTTGCGGAACTGGACGCGGTTGA
>JANSTU010023250.1:0-13160 GCA_027564075.1 Bolitophila hybrida
CCATCCACTTCTAGTTTGACGTAGAAACGGTTGAAGATACACTACAGAAATGATCCTGTGAAGTATAGTCTTAATTTGAAATCGTTTCGAATGCATCTAGTCTATATTTGAAGCGTGTGTTGCTCTAGTGAGTTATAAGCACAAATTGAGTGAATAATTTCTCGTATATTAAGTTTGAGCCTACGATAAAGAAAAGGACTGTTTTTAAGGTTTTTTTTTTTTTTTGTTTTTTCGACGTAAAAACCATCCTTGAGCTTCGACGAATATTAAAAAAAAAATTGGCCAAATTGGTCCAGGCGTTCTTGAGTTATGCGCTTACCAACACATTTAGCGATTCATTTTTATATTATAGATTTACAAAAAATACTTTACACATAATGATTTACATAAATACAACATTTTAATTAATATTAAAATATTAATATTTCAGAAACATTCATATTTTTTTATCGTACAGAGTTACTGAACTACTTATATTCTGGAGTCGTTCAGTAACATTCAAATTAGATATATACATTTATTTGGAACTTTAAATTCTATTTACAATAATTCCAATTTAATTACAAAATTACAACATTCAAATTATACTAACACAAACTATTCTAAATTATTATAATTCGAATTTTCAATTACAATTCAAATTACATTACATGTGAATCTTCCGATTACATTCATAGAATAGGCAAATTATATTATAATTATCTCTAAACACATACAACTCAAACGAAAGCCCATATTTAGAACCGTTAAAAAGTTTTACTATTTCTGAAACATATAAGGTAAAAGTTTCGAAAATTCCAACTTTAACCGAAGAAAGCTTTATCGGAGTTTTCACACACTTATCATCGTCATACCGATATACGATACTAATTGTATATTGACACGTCTGCTTATTTATCGACTTAAATTAATTATTTTCAATCTGATCGTTTCGCAGCTATTCAATAAAATCCTGGGCACATATACACACTCGTAAACATATTTTTACTCTAATAATACATCTTCTAAACTGAGTTTTTTTATATCTTCTATGGCGTACATAAGAAAACTTTTATAACTTCTGATATCTGACAGAAAACTTTTGCTGGATATACGCGTGCGAGTTTTTTTTTATATTTCTGGCTCGGCTATGCAGCTATGCAGCTTTCTTAACTGTAACAAGTATATAATATATATAATATATAGTAGGTATCGACTTTATTCGATTCTCGAAATTATGGTGATCAGAAAAATACGATAATGCGTTAAGTTTAGTACGGCACGCGTAGTATGAATCCATCTAAGTCGCGAAGATAATCTACAAAGCTGCCTGCCTGCGTCTATGATAAAAACGACCATCAGACATGAAGACGCGTGTATTTTCTGGCCACAGCACGCGTGTGGTAAATGTGTTTTATTTTCACCACAAGGGTAAGGTCAATGGGCACACGAACACAGACGTGCGGCTGATAATGTATTGGTGTGTACACAGGCCTATACATAAGCACTAAAAAAACACAAATATCAGCGTCATACTCCTTGTACAATCTTTCCCAGAATGAGACTAACGCACCATGAGTAGTGACGAAAGCGCTCTGGATTACATGCAAATATTTGACAAACGAGAGCAGAGTAAACCATTTCGAGTACCTGCTGAATTTTCTATGTGGGAGTGTTTTTTGACGACTTTCAGAATAAAGAATATTACATATTTTCGTATTGTTGTGAAATTTATGCGTTTTTTTATTCAAATATATAATTTTATTTATATATATATATACATATCTTGGTAAAGCAAACTTTTTACTAAAATAAAATAAAAAAATCTGGAAATTAAATGTCGTCTCGTCGCATGTGGAAGTTGGTGAGAAAGATAATTTCCGGTTTGCTTCTGGGAATGACTTTAACTTTTCAGCCATGTTTATGATGTGCTTTTAATAAAAGCTTCAGACATACATAATAATATAATAATGCCTCAAAGTATTTGGACATTGGTACTACTTCAATTGTATATGCGCATAAAAAATCACATACAACCATATTGGCATGCGCTGCAAGAATTTACAATCCGACACTCATAAAATCGGTCGAGCGCAATAATATAGTTTTGTCATGTTTGTTACATATATAATGCATTCGAATATTTATACCTCAGAAAGAGACGTGCGTGATGTGAGTGTGTATGTATTTCAAAAACGTTCGTATGTGAACATCAGCACCACTTGCGAAACTTTTGCATTAAATATATATTTGTTCGAACAACAAGGCAGACATACACGGGCCAGAGATCCTTAGATACACAGACAAACTTCATTAATTATTCAAAGGTATCGAGTACGAGCAGCCAAAAGCTCACACACATACCAATCGAAGAAAAGCATATATAATTATTGTGTATATTGTATTTATATCATGAAACCATCGATTTTAGTGTATTATTCACTGTTTATTCCTGGCTCGATTAATAGAACACGTGAAAATTAACATTTTAAGAGGTCTGTGTTTTAAAAAAGACTGAGACTATGCAAACGCAGTGAATTCACAATGGGAGTCTGAATTGTTGTAAAAATTAAAATTATAATTTATAAGGAATGCTATTACAGGAAATGGATATAAAAATTATAAGCAAATTACTACCTCGGCATTTTTAAACTCGGAATAATTTAAACTCAAAAGCATGTAACCTCGAAATTATCCTTAACAGTGTATTTTATATGATTTAATATTAACAAAACATTAGTGCAAAAACAGCTGTACACTACACTGTACACTGTATATATTATATTTACTCAGATTTTTTGCAAAATAATTACGAGATTACATGTTTCCTATGTTATCGCTTTCCGCGTTTGTATAATTCCGATGTTATATTTTCCTATGTTATTCCTACGTTAAATATTCCTAGGTTGTTGTTAATTACAAAAACTTTTAAATATCTTTGTTAGACGAAATTGTGTTTATAAAAATGGCAAACAACTTTAGTTGATCTGGGCATACTTTGAAGGGCTTTATCTATCATAATATTTTCGAATTTTAATAGATTGAACATTGAGTCCAAAATACGATGAAACATTACACTCCTCGGAAACAATAAAAAGATTGAATTGAGAAAGTAACAAACAATTATTTAATTTGATAGTTACTACTGTGTAGGTTATTCAAATTATTATACTGTGTGTAAGTATTTGGAAAAAGTTATAAATATCTTACATCATCTTTGACCTTGCTAAATTCTTATCTCTCAATTAAAATTTTAGCTCGAAGCGCAACATGTTAATTGGCGCGCTTACGTATTCTCACACACACACAAAACACGTCTAATCGTCCAACGGTAATCTGCTCGTCAACGCAAATGACTTGAGTAATTTATTTCAATTAATCAGTAGTTACCTCTTCCATGGAAGCGACAAACGCTCGGTACAGTTCATCCCTTTTCATAAGAGTGTTGCGCGCGTTTCTTCCAAGCAATATACACTTTATTTAATTGCACGCACAAAGGGTTCGTTTCGCTGCAGTAAGTTGAGTGCGACAAAAGTTCATCATCAAATTGTGATGTGTACGCTCATAAGTACCGTCATTTGTCAATATGACATTATACATTAGTAGTGAGAGGCATGCGCTTGGGATAATCTGTGACGTTGTGCCGCGTTGACGGCCGTGTCGTTCTCTTTGCCCTGGTTCGTCTATAACTCTATAAGGGTAAAATTCGGTCACCCAACAACAAAAAAACCAAAACAAAAAAAGCGTCGGTAATTGAGACGTGAAATTGCTCATTCGCTGGAGTGTACACATCGAGCCCGACGGTTTTCCCTATATATCCCGCACACTGGATACAACGTATTATATATTATATTATGCATTGTTAATAATTATGTATATATTTATATATGAGTATATTTATAAATTTTGTGTCCCATTTTAGACTACGCAGAAAGGTACCGCACTGTAATTAGGGTTTTTTGCTTTATTTACATAAAACATGTCGTCGCCTAAATTGAGGATTTATTGTTCGTTAAATCAGTGTGTACTTGTAAATGTATAATAAATTATGAATTTCTGAAGTGTGGGAATCGAATTGCTCACTTAAAACTGAATATTATATTAAAAATTATTAAATGTTTTGTAACTATGTTATATGAAGCTAGTTGAACATGTATCAAACAGGTGGCGTGACATAACGGTCATAAGGGTTTTTATATTCATATGGGTTTTTACTAACAAAGTAAAAACGGACAT
Source organism: Bolitophila hybrida (assembly GCA_027564075.1). NCBI lineage: Eukaryota > Metazoa > Arthropoda > Insecta > Diptera > Mycetophilidae > Bolitophila > Bolitophila hybrida. The sequence continues at coordinate 4,216 of JANSTU010023250.1, forward strand.
AAGGCTCATAGGTCATGAAAGTATTATCCAGCAGTTAAAAAACTTTTTGAAGTAATAAAAAAACGCCCTTGCACAATTTTAAATTTTGTATTTTTATAAATAGGTATGTCCGTCATCTCGTCATCTAACATATGTCAGATATCCACATCTTTCGATATTTTTCTTTGTTATAACGCCAAAATCCAGCAAAAACAAAAACAAAGCATCAAGTTATTTGTTTGTCTTGAATCATATGAACAAACATATCATAATCGCGTATCCCAACGGATTACCCGAAAAACATACAATAACAAATATTTTATGTTCTTTCGCGTGAGTGTTCATTCACTTCGAAAACAATGAGCTTGCGTATTCGATGAAAAATAACTCCAACGCTTGGCTTCATGATGTTAAGCCCATGCGAATTTCACCTGGTTGCGTAAGCAACACGAAAACATGGAAATATTCATTGAGTTTTCTTGTTCAGCGAGGTCATCTGTACAACATAGCAGCAGCATCGCCAGCATAAAAACCGTTCGTCCGTTTTTCGTTTGCTGTTTACATATTTTCTTGGGACGAGTTCATGTGAGTACGCGACGATGTCGGGTAGTTTTTATACTGCATTTATGGCTGGAAGTTATTAGCGAATGGACTTGTTCGGTCATAAGGTTTACGTACGGTTTTATGGTCGCGCGTCTAGAACTGCTGATAAAAACTTAAGGGATGCGACGTATAAATGTGTATGTTCATATGTGTGTGTGTCTGGTAGATGTCTATTTCTTCACGTATATTTAATTGAATGTTGCCTGGCCAATATAATGATGAGGATCTATAAAAAAACATCAATAACTCAGTAACATATTTTCATATATAATTTCAACAAAAAACTCATATTACACGCCTTCGCATTTAATTTAAAAAAAACTACAACCAAACAAAATCAATAAGCCACTCGCGCATAAGAAGTAATAGCAAAGCCATTTCATCTTCAATTTGATGTGTTTTATGGACGATTCGCTCATCCGATACAACACTCGCCATAGAAATAATCCGATGATGACGAAACAACGAGACGTCGACGACAACAAAATGTAGAGAAAAAAACTTTTTCAATGCCTTCAAATTGTATTGTTATGTCCACTTGCTACTGATACTCGGAAAAATATATAAAAGTAAATATATAGTACTTGTATGAATGTTTAGTACACGTCGCACACTGATGGAAAACTGCAATAACCGTTTGACCGTTCGATATACGGGCGCAATAGTGTTGATATACACATTTTTATGATATTATTCTCTTATTTATATAGTTTAGGAGCATTATGATAAGCTCTCTTAAGAAAAGAACGAGATCGATGCGTTTCTTGGTAAAAAAGCACACACTGCAGACACGAACAATGTTTTCGGTCATAAATTTTCCGATGAACGGAATACAGTTGAGTTATTTAGCAAAGATCGTAAAATGCGAATAACGCGTTCGAAATTGTGGTATTTTCCGAATTATGCAATATATATTAGTAGCTAGTGGTTAATATAAGCATTACTGGCTGTAAATTAGAATTACGCGATAACTCTAATATATTTATTTTTAATAAATTTATTTTTGAAAATTAAATTTCTAATATAAAATTAGAAATATTTTCAGCATTGGTTTTCCAATGACAGTGACAGGGAAAGTACAAATATTTATAAACGGACATAACCCGCATATAAAGCTCAAATATCCATCATGCGCAGCGAGTCTTCGATGAAATAAAAAAATATCGTTAAAATGCACGGTTTTGCCTAGCGGGAGTATAAATAATAAAGTTCAAATGTTGATATATGTATGTGCGTATAAATGTGTCTGCGGGTGTGTGCATCAGGGCGTAAATGAAAATGCTCCCGACTAGTACAGAATCATAAACCATTTTATGAACCAATAAAATAACGCGTCTACGTCACGGTCAGCTAGGCGGTGGCGGTAGTTTTGTAAGCACCGCGCGTACTCTGTGCAGAAAGAATTAAACCTAAATACTCATCGACCCACCAGTCCACAAAAAATTGAATCCATCCAAACGTATATGAACATTTTATATCAATCCAGAGCTCGTCCGCAAACACACAAACACGCACCCATTCAAACTCTGCTACACGGTGCAAAACAACTAACTACATTTCCACCAAATAACAATATCTATTTGTTCATCTACGAATTTTCCGAGTGCCAGCTGGCCGAGCTTCGTCGTCTCTATATGGACTTTATGTATAGTTCAAACCTGTTTGTGTGCTTGGTGCTTTTATCAACGTCTGGTATCTCAATTATCATAACGATCCTTTATCCTTTTCAGCTGGTACGAGTGCGAGTACGCGCGGATGCTCTTCATTCAATGACACTATCGTCCGTTTTGAACGGGCAGCTCAAACAAACTCTGCCGAACAAACGGTGTATACTTTTCCATTTTCATTGAATGCGAAACGTGATCATTTTGTATGTGTGGAAAACTGGAAATATGTGGAAATATTTGTATGTGTGTGGCATTCAGAGACGGTTGCCTTTTTGCGCGTTGAAACATTTCATTTTTTGTTGGTCCCGTCCGTTTCGTCTGTCCGGTACCATTCAAATGCTCCGAAACTCACTCCTCTGGGCAGAACCGAATGAATCCAGGCCATTATCATATACAGCTAGGTACGCACGCATCGTTTAAACCCAAATTAAGCTTTATGCTACGTTAAATCGCAACAGCTGCATTTTAAAGTATGATTGTCTTAAAGGCAAAGCTTAATGAACCGTGAGATTTAAGTACTGATGGTATGAGGCAAGCTACGCTACATTCCACGGTACGTTGAAAATTGTATGTTTACTTGTATTAGCTAGGTGTGCAGAGAGGTTGGTAGTTTATACAGGGTGTAGATAAGCTGCTAACTCCGAATGAATGGGACAGTTTGTGTCATGTTAGCCAATTGCATATTACACCGCAACCGTTAATTTTATTCGCCAGAATAATACAGTTAATAATATTTCATACGATAATGTTTGTCACGCGCAATTTAATGAGCACCACACGAGCGTAAATTAATTATGATAATGTGTCGCAGACCGCGTGGTGACCTGCCGTTTGAGATCGAAGCACCGTCGTCCACTAACGCCGGACTTGTACGTGACAAAACTGGCTTGGCAAAGCTTATAAACGCTAGAAAAACCGGTCTGAACAAACATCCACCAAATACACGCACGATTGCTTTCTCGCAGACACATTCGGAAAAACAAAAACGAAAAGTACATACATAGGTATACAGCAAAAAACACACACATACACATAGAAAAAGCGAAACGTCTCAAGTGCACACCGTTTTCATATGTGAACGCGCACGTGAGCTTTTGCCATAATATTATAACTTAGATATATATTTGAGGTAATACACATAAATATATATTCTTACAAGAATATATCGACACGCGCGCGCGTGCCATCTCGGTATAAATTTATCCTTCGGGATCAACTAAATGGACCATTGTTGTCCGAGTAAATTGAAAATGTATTGGAACTGTGTTAATATTTGATTGTGGTGGTGGTGCGAGATGTCGTATGTGCGTGTGGTGAGTGGAAGTCGCGTAAGGCTTCATGGTGCAGTAAATAATATGCAAGGATTTTTAGAATTTATATTTTTTATAAGGAATATACAATGAAATGTAAATATTCTAATAAAATAAGAAGTATTCACAAGTTTTAAAAATCTTCTTAGTACAAAATCTTACATAACAAATTAAACAAAACTTTCTTTTAAAAACACTTCCTAAAACAAAATCAAAAATTTGCTGAAAATTATTAATATATGCACAGAAAAATATAAAATGTGCAAATAAATATTTGAAAAAAGAAATAAATGTTATCCTGAAAATAATTTAATTTTATGTTCATAAAATAAAATAAAAACTTCATATTAAAAAAAAAATAAAAAATTATATTATAGTTCTATAGCGATATATGATAATATATATGAGTGTTATTACATAAATAAATATAAGTAATAGTATTTATAATATCTAAATTAAACAATATATTTATTATTAAATTACGTAAGTACAACTACGAGGGAAGTGGTGCACGAAATGACGGCGCTTACATATAGTCATCGGGTTTATGCCTGTGTACTTTGATGCAGCTGTTGAACACCCGCCGAAAATAGATATAATCACGAATGGCACATCGGTTTTGGCTATAAATTGGAGACACGTATCCACAAGACATGTGAATAGCAGTACACAAAAATTATGGACGAGTTCGTATACAGACTGTAGGCCTATTACATCATAGAAAATATGCTTAATTATATACAATAGGGGTGTTCAGAAATTATAATTTGCGATTATATAGTGCTTATTTTTTTTACACATAAAATAGGTTGTGCAAATATAAAAATGTATATACATATTACATATATTCACTGCAATGCGGAATACCAAATAATCTTTATTCCGGTCAGAAACATGCAATCGAACATTCACAATATTATTCACAATGTTTTAAAAGTCGCATTCAAAACTGTTTGACAATCGAATCGACACAGCCAAATACTATATAAAGACAAGGTCTATCGCTCTGCGTGATTGCCATGTAGACAATGAACTTCTTGCACAGTTTAACAGTCGCACATTTAATTGAAGCTCTGCCTCTCTAGACGGACGTATTTGCTTTGTAAATCATGAACTGCACGTATTTTTTTTTAAATTTACATAGTTCTCGTAATTTACGAAATAAAGGCTATGGTTTTACTACTATGTGATGTAAAATTGCAGCTATAACAAAGCTATTCCGTGGAACTGTTAATATCGTACGTACTACTAAATCAAAATGTAATATTATTAACATATACATGCAAAAATGCCATATGTGCCTTGCGGTTGGGCTTAACCCTGCACGTGTGCACCCTAAAAACTTACGATGACCGTGCATAGGATATTCTGTATACCCCCATACATTTGTATGAATAATAAATGATACAATTATTTCGATTAAAACACGATTTATTTCCATTGATAATATTCTCACATTTTTTTTGCAACAAACATAATTTTTCTCACACACTCGAAGACAATTTGTCGTTCATATTGGCACTAAAATAATGTCTACGCAATCAAATGTGGTTCACAATTTCGCATCAAAATCAAGATGCATTTATATATGTTAATGTCTACTTTGGTACGCCCGGGAAATTAAAGCACATTAATTGTCTCGGTACAGGAAGTGTATTATTATTTTTTTATAACCAATGATTGGTATCTTTTAAGAATACAGTCAACATAATATATATGTATGCTGAATGTTCTATATTATATTATATATATTATTTTATTATTTTTATATAGAAATACAATTACAATTAGTGATATGCCCGACGACCCCATTAAATTTTGCAAATCGATTTGCGGTTGTCATTATTTCGGACAGCGCACCATTTGTAGAAAGTATTTATGCGGGGTGTATTTACTCTTTTAAGGTTTCACTCGATTCATTCGTTTCACTCGACGGTGTAATGCATATTTTTTGAAACTCGTTTGCCTAATGGGCACGTTATTAATGATCTGGAAATGGACGCGTTTTTTGTTGTTTACTATAAAGCATGAAACACGCGGTTTTATATCCAGTGTTCACGATTTTCCGTTTAATTGTTTTAACGATGTCTCGAGCGAATACATAAATTACTCTCGGACGCTTTCCTCGTGGATATTGCAATCACAGATGTGGCCGTAAATTAGTGCAGCACCCACAGTATTTGCCCTCTTCTGCAGACAATCGAAAACCAACCAGACCGAATCGAAAACAATAATTTCTGATGCCATCCACACTTTGTTATGTACTTCTTCTCGTACTGCGAATTCTTCTATACTAATACATACATACCCGTTTCTGTGGGTGTTATGTGTACTCCAAAACAACATCCCCAATTCCCGAAACGATTTTGAGTATTTATGGCCTAGCAATCGCGAGCTGCTCGTTGCGCCCATTCTGGTGAGGCCCAGGCGCAAATAATCGAGCAAACTTTATAGTCATTTCATTTCGTTACAAAGTTGGTATACGTTCTATACTTTATAGAGTAAGTGTGTGAGTTTCTACCTATATGTCACGTCACATTCCCAGCGGCAAGCTCTTCAAGCTGCATACTATATATAATTATATACACGCTGCTGCGGTCGGGCCGTGCGTGCAACGGAGCAATACTCAGACGGTTTTCATATATACAACACCACTTTATGTATGTTTTAAACGATTTTCCGATGAGACACTTAAAGCTTGTTTTATAGACCCATTGCCCAAGAGTGTAACGATTTCGATTCATCGCTGCGGTTACTGCGAAATCGCGTGGGCGACAAGGTTGTAATAATATCGATTACGATGAAAACGAGTTGATACTTTTCATATGTATGTATTTGCATGTGTTTTTTGTTTCTGGAATTGGAAGATGCATTTTTTCGTAAATATTCGTATTATTATTATATGATAGTTTTACTATCTCTAAATCTAAAGTTTTCGACTTACCGAGCTTTCATATTTGATAAAAAAAATATCAAAATGCTTATTATTGAAGTGATTTTAGATAGATTAATAATGCCTTAAGTTATATGTTAAAGTTTACAAATGTACAAACATGACATGACATTTCTTATTTCTATGTTTCAAAAATTAAAAAAAAAATGCATACTTCATACGCATCCTCATGCGTATTTTATTTCTAATTATTATTCATTCCAAATTTTATTATGAGTCACATCAACCATAAAATCAGTAAAATATTATCACCATTAAAACCATTTCTAAAGTTTCTAATTAAATCCCAGTTATTCGAATAATTTTCTCTTACAGTCCTGAAATCAAACTCCACCTGCACAGCCCCGTCCGTCTGCCATCATATTATTATCTGCCTACATTTTGTTTAGCATTTAATTTACATTGCTCAAGAGGCCATATTCACATTAATACTTTGTTTATCATCACCGTGCGTCGTCTGCACGCGTGCACATTCACACACCCCCTTCGCAGATATTTACTCGTACCTCCATAATGCTCACGAATTATATGCTATTATTGTATAGCTTTACAGTGTACACGGTACAAGTGTACATACCTATATCAAAATAACGGTTGCCGCAACATTTTAGTAAGCACGTAAGAAGGTATACGCGCAATATAAATTCTGTATAAGTGTACCATATACTCGTATTACAATATACACTCGATAAAACTAAGCAACTTGCGTGCTATACCTAATATGTGTTACCGAATTTATGAGCTTGTTTTTTGGCAGGGAACATGCTGCCGTATATGGGGTATATATACAATCTGTGCACCAAAAGTTTCAATTGAAAATATCGCGAATAATTAATGGTTTTCACGGTCTCAATATGCGCGGGGCTGTCTGGAAGACTTGTTAAGAGCTTTCAATTTAGAGCGTCGGCAAACCACTCTGTTTATACATGTATAAATATACTCTATTATAAATTGTACGATGTGCGGTCGTGCTTGCTTTTGTTGCGAATTAAGTAATTATATTTGCAATTAAAAGCAGACGTAATTGTTGTTCACGGGTCATTGAATACCATGCGTGCGCTTAGATACCAAACATTTCGAATTATTTATCACCATTTAAACCGCACAATCTTAGTACACGCACGCTCGCCCTGCAAATTTGTTTTACCGTGCCGCACAATAAAAAAAACAAAAAATGCACGTCACACGCGCCCACACAATAATTATAAAGCGGATCATAGCGCACACTTTATTCTTTTTATCCCGCCTCACTCGCTTAATTTTATTCGCTTTTATCAACCATCGCGAATCCGCTGACTAATGAATGCGTATTTAAACTCCATCAAACTGTCTTAATTTCGCCTTCTTAAGACAAATTTAGAACACTTTAATTCCCCGTTTTTTCTGATTCTCCTTTTATTTTCGCAAACTTCGTCTTTTGCACGCAAATTTTGCGGGATCGTCCGTTTTTGTGTGTGTAAATATGTATATAGTTTATATACTATATAATATTTATTTATGTATGTATGTGTTCACTTTGCCCTATTTGTGGGTTTTTTTACAAAGTTCGTTTTTTTATTGTTAGTGCAAGCAAAAATCAAACAATTTAATAGAAAAACTCGCGCGTAATGATTTATATGAAAAAGCATAGAGTCATTATGACTACACACACACGCGGATCGTCGAGTGTTTTTATAACTGAGCTTGAAATCTAACGATAAATAATATATGTATACAAATATACTAGAGTGCAGATTATTTTTCCATTAAAGGTGCTTTCAACTCCACAGAATGGACGGGCAGTTTGCAAAAAGGTATAGCTGCAAATGATGAGGACACATATGTATATATTAAATATGTATGTATAATATATTACTATATAACATAATAAGTGTTTTCTATGCGCAGCGCATAAACAAACAATGGCAAGAGTTTTGTGTCCTCTTGTACATTGTACTGTGTCAACTTTGCGAATTTTTAATTAAAAGATAGTTTCACGAACATTTATGCATGTATACTATACATTTGCAAACTGTACATATTCGAAGCTTGAAATAATGAAATATTGTCACGTCCTTGCGGGCATAATTGCAGTTTTCGGTACATTTGTCTACAACTGTGCAATATAAAACAGTTTGTGTGTGTATGTTTCTTTTGTCTGTGCCAAGATTCACGTGTATACAGAAGGTGTGTGTGTGGATATTAAATGTTAGCACCTGAACGCTTCGCATGTAATGAAGTAATAAGTGCTGCAATTATTCATGCTGACGGAAACGTGCTAGTGGTTTCGCCCACAAATTGGTAAAATAAATCTATAAAGTATGCATGACATTTACGTGTGAAAAATTTGTGTTATGGGTTATTCTTTTGGAATTTATGTGTGTTTGAGTATTTGTGATATGGTAACGGTGCCGCAGTGGTCTAGGTTACTACTTGATAAACCATATATAACAC